>ML794568.1:537256-550281 GCA_009831015.1 Picea engelmannii
TTTTTTGTTTTTTTTTTTCTAATTGTCAAGAGTCAACTCCATTTTAAGCATGGATGGAATTACACATCTCCCTCATACTTGGTTGTAAGAAACATAAGAAATGTTTTACTTTGTGTGTGTGTGTGTGTGTGTGTGAGAGAGAGAGAGAGAGAGAGAGAGAGAGAGATTTCTTCTTTTAATATTAGAGGTATGATAATGGGGTTTAGAGCGTAGAGCATCGAGGGTTTCCACAACACTTTCACTTGTCGTATAGTCCAGTTGGATGATCCAAATAGGTGAAGGATGGAAATGGACATACAATTGGTGAATTATTCAGACGACCTAGTGTCCGAAGAACAATTTTTTTGTTCTCTCCCTAGTGTCACCGCCCTTGTGGAGTCTTTCTTACATTGTTTGGATTTAGAGGATGTCACCTTGCCTACCACTAACACAGACATTAAAGTTAAACTACAAGTAATCCTAGGTCTTAACATGAACAAAATCCAGGAGGACAATGTGAAGGGATATAGATATTCTCGAGGACTTATTGGTGACTTTCCTAGTTTTAACTCATTAACAGAGGTATTGTCTTTTTCAAGGATGGATTTATTGCAAGGGAATATCCCACAACATTCCCCTATCAATACTCTACCTACCTCAAAATAAAATCTTGTGGTTGTTGTTGTAGATCAGGTACTCCCCAAGTCAAAAATTCATTTTGATGTTGTTGGTTCAGGGTTCATTGGCTCTAGGGTTGTGTCAAGGATTTTTAGGGAGTACTGCTCAAGGAAGAGGCTCTCAGGCCCAAAAGGAAAATATGAGTGCTCAAAACCCATGGTGGAGATGTTTCTCTTGTTGTTGGAAAGGATGTAGAGGTGTCTCATATTTTGGATATATCAAGGCGTATCGTTGTAGTTAAATGCATTAGGTGAAGGGTCGACATGGTTAATCTATTATGTAAGATGGAAATTTCTTGGGGAGTGGGATCATGGTATACACTGACAACACATGTCCTACCGAGAGGATGGCTTGGTTTTTTTCTTAGAATGGAAGAGGATGTGGTTCTGTTACTTAAAGATGTATTTTTTTATGGATAGGTCATACCTATCCAAAAAACCCTCACATCCTCTCTTCGATGTCATGGATGAGAAGTTTTCAAGCACACTAGTCTGGATCAAATTACTGAGCCTCCCAGTGGAATTTTGGACTCCTCAAGCATTGCAGTCCTTAGGAAATCAACTTGGGAAGACAATATTGGTCAATGGAATTTTTTTATATGAAGGCTACTGGTCGAATACACGAATACTAGTATATATGGATGTGTGTAAAGGTCTATTTGAGTCTATCGATCTTGTTGTTGGTGATAAAAGGTATGCTCAACCTCTAGACTATATTAATATACCCTTTCATTATTCTATATGCCACATGTATGTGCACCTAATTAAGGATCGTTAGAATCCCTTTGTTATAAAAATATTGAGGAGAAAGAGGTATGGTAGTTCTCATATCCAAATGAATGGTTGTCCCCTCAACCAACTAGGTTTATTGAATAAACTCTGGACTCTAGAATTGCAAAGGGTACTATAACTGTAAAGAAAATGGGTCTAATTTTAGATCAATTTCTTGCAATATAGATTAGAGATATGTTGATTTCTCTTATTGAAAAATCAATATGTCCATTTGGTTATTCTTGGGACTTTGTTGATACAGATGGTGGTTAGAATGTCCCTTCACCATCCTCTTTTCTTTCAGAACTTAAGCAGATCGAAAGAATGATTGGTGTGGTGAAAATTGGTAAGTCTTCTATATCTCCCTCTTGCTTCATTTCATGTTCTTCACATACAAGGGGAAGGGAAGGATTTGTTTCTCTTCCCATGTCTGTGATGGACTATTTAGAGACCGATTCTCAAGGATCATCCAGGGAATTACATTTATCTCCCCCATTCAAAGCATATACAAACATATCTAATGATCATGCTTTGGGATTTCAGTTGGGTTTGGGGGATAATGAGAAGTCTAGATCAATTTCTTTGGAAGGTAAGCCTAGGGGAGGCAGGCACTACCTCTTGAGGTCTATGAAAATCCCTCCCTCCAATTCTAGCCCATTTGGAGGTTTGGGATCATTTTCATTAGGGGAATCGGGGAAACATATGATGGGTCGAAGGTCGGACATCAAGATATCATGAGATCAATCCATTTATGACATTAACCAGGGTAAATAAAATTGATTACTAGGGTCCTTAGAGAGGGACAAACCCCTGCTAAGTTTTCCCCATGAAACCAATGTCTATTAATGTTCGAGGCCTAGGGGGGTAGGAAAAAATATTGTCCCTCAAGCATCTAATTGAGGTAGAATGAAGGTATATTTTATAACTTTAGGAGAAAATGGGGAGCATAAATTTTCTCATTTATGAACTAAAAAAAATGTTGGGATGTTGGAATTTTGTGGTTCATGATTCAAACGGTCTCTTTGGAGGGATAATTATGGAATGGAATTCTAATGTTTTTTTTATTAACTCCTTTTCAATTGCCACAAGTATATACATTGAAGTATTATCAAAGATATTAGGATGCTCGTCATCAATACTCAATATTTATGGGCCCTACAATGGAAGACAACCACATTTGGACACACTTTTTTCTACACAGTACATCAAGTCAGACAACCTTATTATTGGAGGAGATTTGAATATGACTGTCAATAGTAGATAATTTTGGGGTGTCAATGCAAGGTGTGATTTTCTTGTTGATTACTTACACACCTACCTTGAATCCTCTAGTTGGATTGATCTCGAACCTATCAAACTGAATAACAGGTTAGGGAATGAAGCGGACTCCAAAAGATTAGACCGATACCTAGTACATGGTACTTTGGTATAGAATATGGATCACTCTAGAACATGGGTTGGAAACACACATTTCTTTGATCACTTTCCTATATGGATTGAATTTGGTTCTTTGGGAAAAAAAACTAGAGAACCCTTCAAATACAATCCTTGATATTCTATAAACAAGGAATTTCAAAATATTGTTAATAATTTTTGGTGCCATTATTCTATTGAGGTGGTGATTTCATCCTCTGAACACTTATCACATAACTTTAAAATTGTAAAAGAGAAGGTAGTTGCATGGGTTGGGGAGAGATATAGGTCATGGTAAGCCAAATTTGTAGAGATCGAACAAAATTTGGAGTTCGTGTCCTAGAGTATTGAAGGAGGGTGTTTCTTGGACTTGGAATTGAATGAACTCAAGAGGCTTGCAATAATTCATACCAAGTTGTTATTGGATAAGGAATTAGATTTCCACCTGAAGAGTTGAGCTACTTGGATTGTTGTAGGTGATCAAAATACATTTTATTTTGGAACTTCATAAATCATCGAAGGAACATTAACACAATATGGGAAATGACAAAATTGGAAGGTAATAAGGTGCAAGGTTTCCAAAATCTGGAAAACTTGGGTGATCTCCACTTTAGGTATTTGTTTGAGGAATCAGAGGGTTATAATATTGGTGAAATATTAAAATTTATCTCTTACTTCCCCAAGTTACTAAATGAAGAGGATAATGATGATTTGTATAGGCATATATCCAAAGAGGAACTTTATCAATTATTAACCACCTTCAAGAAGGACAAGATCTCGGGTCCAGACAGATGGACAATTGAGTTATATCTCTCTTTTTTCAATCTTTTGGGGGAAGATATTTTACAGGTTGTCGAGGAAGTTAGATGGTTAGGGAGAGTGCCCTCCAATATGAATTCAAATTTTATCGTGATAATCCCAAAGGTCAAATGTATTGATACATTTGAGGGATTTCACCCCATCTCATCATGCAACTACTTGTATAATATTATCTCTAAAATTATAGCATGTAGGATCAAGCCCTTGTTATCAAACTTCATCTCTGTAAATAAGTTCATATTTCTTGAAGGAAATTTGATCCATTAAGCCATTGATATGGCACAAGAGGTTTACAGTCTATCAAACTCTTCAAAGACCCGACATTTGTTATCAATCTTGACTTGTCAAAGGATTATGATAGGGTGTCCTAGCCTTATCTAAGACTCTTGTTGTTATACATTGTTTTCTCCTACCCCGTGGTAAAGTGGATAATGTCTTGTGTTACTTCTATTTATTTTGTTGTCCTTATCAATGGTGTTTCCTCACAATTATTCAATCCATCAAGGGGATTGCGGTAAGGATGTATGATCTCTCTCTACTTATTTATACTAGTAGCTGAATACTAAGTTAGGCCCTGGATAAAGCTAAGAGAAGGAGACTTGTGAAAGGTGTTAGGTTGGGAAGGTTTGAAAGTCTCACACAACTCTTATTTGTAAATGATGTGTTACTTTTTTTTTGGCTCAGAAAGAGAACTCAATGTTTTCAAGGACATTCTAGCACTTTATAAGAAATCAATAAGAATAGTATTTAATGAGGTCAATTTTTCTCTTTACCCTTTCAATTTTGTCGATGGTAATGAGACAATGATAGGAAGGTATCTACATTTCCAATCCTCAGATTACAATGATGGTATAAAATATCCGGGTTTCATCTTGAAACCAAATAATTATTTGAAAAATGGTTTGTTATGGCTTATAGGAAAGATGGAAAAGAGATTACACAATGGTGTAATCATTGGCTATTAAGAGGTGGTCATTTGGTTCTGTTTAAATTGGTTTTGAAAGATATACATGTATATTGGCACACATTGGTCCACATCCCGAAACAAATCATGGAAAATATTAAGAAGTTGTGCATTGATTTCTTGTGGCAAGGTAGCAACTATTACAAAGGTACACACTGGGTTAACTGGAGAAGACTTGTTGTTACAAAGTCTTTGGGAGGTTTGGGTATGAAATACACTCCCCTGTTTGGACCTTCTTTGGCTACAACATCTCTTTGGAATTTTATCACAAAGATCAATTTGTGGAGAAGGATACTTATACAAAAATATATTGTCCCTGGCACAATCCTTGATTGGATAAGGAAAGAAAATAAAAGTATTTATAATGTATTCAATCAAAAGAAATAAATAACATTGGATTTTATGATGATTGGAAACTTCCTGGCATGGAAGGTTGGTAGTGGTTCACAATTCAGAGTTAGTGGCGATGCAATCATGGGTTGCGACAGAAGAGTCTTCCTCTCAAATGATTTGATACAACACTTACTTCTGATTGGTAAAGAAACACTAAACCTTTTATCAATGCCTACTTGATCTACTATTTGGTCTCAAGGATGGTTGAGTTCTACTTATCTACAATTGGTTGGAGATTGGGCTTTGTAATGAACTAATTTTACATACTCTCTCCAACATGCTCACATAAGAATTAGTCCATGTGAAGATGATCTCATATGGAATATGAATGAGGTAGGAGGTAATTATTCTACAAAATTGGGTTATCAATCTCTATTTGGCACAAGGGTATAAGGTAATACTTGGTGGCAGTGAAAATTCTAGAAGGTAAAGACCCTAACTAAATCCATCATATTCATGTGGCTTACACTTAATAACAAAGTAATTACCTGGGAAATTATGAGGAAAAGTAAAAAAGAAGATCATGGGATGTGTCTACATTGCAGGAATAATGAAGAGACTACTCATCACCTCCTTCTTACCTCTAAATATTCTCAACAAGTCTGGATAAAACTATAACAAGAATTGGGTTTTGCAAATCTATGGATTTAGGATTCTATTGATTAATTATTTATAGGTTGGTTCAATAATATATAATTGCAGCAGCTGAGAGTACTTACATTTCTAGTTCTCTAGGGAATTTGTCTTGCGCAAAACTCAACAATTTTTGAAGATAAGTTTGTTCAACCCTTCAGAACAATAGCTCAATGCATGGGATTACTTACATACTACATAACTCCTTATGTTCACAAACATCCCATACTAGTGGCTAAACCAAAGATAGACAAGTCCTTTCCATGGAGCTTCTTTGACGGGGCATGCAATGATTCATTTTGTGGCAATGGTTTTACATTGCATCTCTCTAAACAAAAATATTTTCATGTAAAGGAAAATGTGGGGAGGGGAACAAATAACTTTAGCGAGTTCATGTATCTCTTCTTATTACTAAAATTTTCTCATCACCTCACAATTGATTCATTGAAGGTCTTTGGTGACTCTAATCTTGTTATTATTTGTTTATCTACTAATGTTCAACTTCATAACATTGGTCTCGAACCACTTTTTGATCATCTTTGTGATATATCTGGTCTTTTCACTCAATTTTTTTATACACATGTCTACAAAGAGTTGAACCAAATAACAAACAAACTATCTAAAGAGGGATTTATGTTACCTGAGAATTATTACATGCTTCAAGAATATAATGATGGTCAAGTTGTGGCTCTTAGTCAACTTTTGATCTCTGACCTTTAAATTTGTACTTTAATTTTATAATATGACAATTTAGGATAGTGATTTTAAGATGTTGCAATGCCCTTTTGAAGGATCGATACCTAGTTTTGGAGTAGTGTACAACTAAGATAGACAAGTCTTATGATCCTCTTTGATCGACCGCCACATCCTTCTCCAATAAGAGAAACAATTGTATTCATGTATATGCACCTAAGGATTGTATTTATCTTCATCTTGAATACAAATATTTTTTTTCTTTTGGAAAAAAAATGTATGTACATGTATGTATAGATAGATAAAGTTGATATAATTTTCTTTTACTTAAGGTAGAAATTGAAATATTTTTTGTTATCAATATATTTGTTAAATACCACATGTCAACTCCATGTTGAGCATGGAAGGAATTACATATCTCCTTCATACTTGACTATAGAAAACCTTTCAATGCAAGAATAAATTTTTTCTTTCAATTCTTTTGTGGATATATATATATATATATATATATATATATATATATATATATATATATATATATATATATATATATATATATATATATATATATATATCTTAAAGTGGATATTGAACTATTTTATTTATGAACGACGTTGAAATATGTTTTTTGTTATTAATATATATTTATTAAATACCACATGTCAACTCCATGTTAGCATTGAAGGAATTACACATCTCCCTCATAATGGGATGCAAAAAGCACGTATAGACATAATAAGAATTGTTTTACTTTAAATTACTTTATATGCATACCTACATACATACATATAGTTGATATAAAGTATTTTACATAAGGTTAACATTGAAATATTTTGTTTGGCCAACATTGAAAAATTTATTTTGTTATTAATATTTATTTTAAATTTTAGGTGTCAACTCCATGTGGAGCATGGAAGGACTTACACATCTCCCCACATACTAGGTTGTAGAAAAAGTATTTTGACGCAATTACCATAATTTAAAAAATGAATACAAAAGACGTCCAAGTAACCACTTTAGACATTGAGAAGGATAATTAGGATTTCATTTTCCATAAGTTAATCATTAAAACATAAAACACTTACAATTGTCATAGTTTCTTCACTATTAGAAGATACTTTTCATTTAAGCTATAGCATTCCATTTGGAGTATTAGAAAATGTAGACATATGGTGAGCACTTCTAATCAAGATAGCATATTAACACATGAATTTTCACAATAGCTCATAGAGTTTAATAACCAAATTATTGAATTTTTTGCTCTTAATTTTATAAGAATTTTTTTCCTTCTTTAGATTATTTTTTAAATATTTTTTTTATTTTTAAAATAACTCATTTTGAAGGAGAGAGTTTTGGAGTTTTTTACAAAACTTGGTTACCCTAAACCACAAGGTTTAAAAACCCATTTTTGTATACTTATCCTTCGAAATTGGCCATGTATCATATTTTGATTTCCCTCCTCCCAAGTCACTTCCACCATATATGTCATCCTCATCTTTCTTTTGATCTCCCTTTATTTTTTCAATCGGTGTTTTCAATTAATATTCTTCATAAAAGATACTAAAGAGATATATTGGTGAATGCATCTTCCTCTTCAAATCCAATCCATGCACATTATTGCTTTTACAAGGTGTATGGTTGATTCTAGCAACACAAATGGTGCAATCAGCCAATATCATCATTATAGAGTGAAATTCGCCCTTTGAATATAATTATCTAAGATGGAATGTGTGTAGGGTAATAATCATATGAAAATACAGTATATCACGCTTATGGTGGTGGGTTTGGGAATGGGTGCCTACAAAATTTCATTTCCTTGTTGTGCATATTTCCTAATGAGACTACAAAATTAATACAAATGGCACTTATGGAGAATACTCTCTGAAAAATATATTAAGGATTTGTTTTTTTTTACAGTGGAACAAAGATAAAAATATATATAAAGGATTTGTTTTTTACAGTGGAAAAAATATATACCATGATTATAAATTTTGTATTATCTTGTTGGGCGATTCAACTATAGCCAATTTTTAATAAAAAAACATATTTTTCTTAAAAAAAAACATAATAATCATCATGATCATAATCAATATTTTTTTAATGTTTTGGTATTGTATTTGAGGTGTTATAAAGATAAATTTTGGCTAAATTGTGGGCATTTATTATGTTAAAGTCGTAAAAAAATTGTCCATGGTTATATCCACATGAAACAATTCTTTACATAAACAAATCAACTCATGAGGTGCAAGCATGTCATCAGTGAAAATCAAATTTGGTTGAAGAAAATAATGATGCTCCATTATAACTACCCAAAGTAAACTTATTGATTTTTATACAACAACTAAAAACAATAAATAGACACAATAACAAGAACAATAATCATTGATATCTAAATTCGAAAGAATGAATATTGATTCATGAACTAAATCACTCTTGAATCACATTTTAAAGGGTTATGAGGTTCATAGTGATGAATGGATTGAACCACTCTCACATCACCATTTAAAGTAATGTAACTTAAATGAACCATTGTGAAAACAATGCCACGATGCTATGGACTACTTGTTCCTTATCAAATCATTTTCAACTTGTCCTTTGTGAAGATGATGTACTTTTTTTTTTCAACGAGAAATTATCTCGATATATATTAGAGATATATATCATTTACATTCACTGTATCCAGTCTAGCACAACAGCCATTACAAATTTCGTCCCGGAGACCCAGCAGGGTTTGACCTCGAGACCTCCTCCCAACACTTGGAGGAAGGTCCTGTCTTTACCAATCGCGCTGGACTCACGGGACTGTGAAGATGATGTACTTAGTAGACAAAAATCCACAACAAAATTATGCATAAACTTGTATTATTCCATGTTTGTAATGGTCGAACCCCTCACCAAAAATTGTTGTACTCTTTGTCAAAATTTTCTATAATTGTTTTTGGCATTTTCTTAGGAATCATCTATGACAAATATATTATTGTGTAGATATATTATTATTCAATCATTGTATCGTCTTTGTAAGATATGTTTATCGTCTTTGTATGGACTTTAAGAATACACTCATTTTCAATTTGTGGATACAATATTGCTTGAAATTTTTGTTGATGATGTTTTAAATGACATTGTTAGAATGCCTTCTCGAGTGTTTTTTCCGATTCTTTTTTATTTATAAATTATTAGAGACATATATAAACCAATATTCCAAAGTAAACTAATATTTCTCTTACAAATCTAAAACACTAGAGTTTCAATTGTGGGTCACTGTTTTACTTATGGGTTTGCCTTTCGACTATTTCATTTAATTTATTTATGAAATGATAGGTAAGTATGATTAGTTGGTAGGAAATGTGGAGTTAATTTTTTTTTTTCAAAACAATATAGCACAAGCATATTTATTTATGAAATGATAGGTAAGTATGATTAGTTGGTAGGAAATGTGGAGTTAATTTTTTTTCTTCAAAACAATATAGCACAAGCATTGTCAAAAATAATAATTAGAGTTATAAAATGTTATAGATGGTTTAAGTGATAGATTATAATAATATTGATATTAATAAAAATTAAATTATAAATAAATAGTCATGTAGTTTTGAGGTGTTGTAAACTTATGGCTTATAAAGAGAACTCAATGTTTTTAAGGACATTCTAGAAATTTATAAAAAAGCAATAGGAATGGTATTTAATGAGGTCAAATTTTTTCTTTACCCTTTCAATTTTGTTGATGGTAATGAGAAAATGATAGGAAGGTATCTACATTTCCAATCCTTAGATTACAATGATTGTATAAAATGTTTGGGTTTCATCTTGATACCAAATAATTATGTGAAAAATGGTTGGCTATGGCTTATATGAAAGATGGAAAAGATATTACACAATGGTATAATCATTGGCTATTAAGAGGTGGTCATTTGGTTCTGGTTAAATTGGTTTTGGAAGCTATACCTATATATTGGCACACATTGGCCCACTTCTCGAAACAAATCATGGAAAATATTAAGAAGTTGTGCTTTAATTTCTTGTGGCAAGGTAGCAACTATTACAAAGGTACACACTAGGTTAATTGGAGAAGACTTATTGTTCCAAAGTCTTTGGGACGTTGGGGTATGAAGGACACTCACATGTTTGGACCTTATTTGGATACAACATCTCTTTGGAATTTTATCACAAAGAACAATTTTTGGAGAAGGATACTTATACAAAAATATATTGTCCCCGACACAATCCTTGATTGGATAAGGAAAGACAGGAAAAATATTTAGAATGTATCCAATCAATAAAAAGAAATAACATTGGATTTTTCGATGTGTTAGCACTGGAAGCCACCCTCGGATTGCATCGAAGGTAAGCCCAATACCCATCATATTTTTACGTCACGGGTTGGTTTTAAAGAGGTCAAATGGGCACAGACTCAAGACAATATTGTTTTAACTCAAAAAACAGGAACCGACATATACAAATAGGTGAGGTCTTGATCAACTTCAGTCAATAAGTTGAGCTTAAGTGTGAGTAGAGGGAAGACTTGGTGAGAGAGGTGAACGAGACTACTATGGGCATCAGGCCTTCCAGCAAATCGGAGAGGAAGAGCTCAAACTCAAGAGAAATATTGAGATCAAACTTCAGACACTGAAATATGGTGCAAGCAACACAATCACAACAATAGAATAGTCAAACCTCCATTACACTGCAACTGCAACAACTCGACTGGATCATCCATGCCCAAGCCATTCAATGTAAGAAGAGAAAAGATAACACAAGAAACTGATTAAAACTGGTGAAGATACTACTATGATCGAACCTACATCACAACAGCATGACTACCCTTGACTGAATCATCCATGCCTGAGTGTTCTAACATAGTTGTTACAGAGAAATGAAAAGGAAGTTGACTTTCATTAAACAAGAAGTCTCAAATAAAGATACATAAATAGAATAACTAGATCTTCATTAAAACTTTACAATATAGGAGCCTAGCTCAACCATTGACCCATAACAAAATATCAAAACTGAGTATATATACTAAGAACTATTGCAACTACCAGGAGCATGATTGGACCACTGCATTCAAATTTTTTAGTCGGTGTCTGCTCTGTCAGACTGTGCAGGCCATCTCATGTCAGACGCAAGCTCTCCTTGGTTATGTGCTTTGCAGGAAAATCCAGCCAGAAGGAAGTTTGGGATTGACAATCTACCTCCACGGCCATTTCTTCCATGCTTTCCATTTATGGGGTGACAGGAGGTCTCAATTGTTGCCCCTACTTTCAATAAATACCCTCATCAGGATCAGGACGAGGCCTGACACCCATGAATGTTCTATGCAGTGCCCACGACTTCTTCAAGTCAAATATGACGCCTCGAGTCCATGCAAATATTCTTTTGTGACCAATACAGGTGTTGACCCAAAAGGTGTTTCGTGACTTTGCATTTCAGGTGCTTCATTGTGAGCCACTTCCGACTCTCTCGATTTTCGAACTCGTCAACTAGAGCCTAGAGAGCGCTAGATCCCTTCTTATGGACCCCTCCGATATGACCTCCACTATGACCTGGGGCTTATCTTCAAGGTGCTTCGGGATTTTCGCTTTCGAGGATTGTGAAAGATAGCTCTCTTCAAAAATTTTGATTCGTGAAACTATGAACCCTTTGATATGATGCCACGTGCCCCTATGAATTGAACGATCAAGATTTATTTCAGGCTTTTACCATCGGGGATTTCACGCCTTCCTCACTTCAAAATTCTTGAAATGGATTTATCTGTAGTTCGGATCTGGCACCACGCGTCCCTCTGGATCGGATGGATTACGTTAATTTCAGGTTTCGGGACTTCAAATCTTTGACGATTAACTTTAACATTATTTCAAAATCCTGATTCCCTTGATAATTTTCTACCATTGATCTCTCCCAATGATATCTACAACCCAGATTTAATCTTTGCTCAACCATTGATTTCGAGCCTGAAATGAGTCACTCCAAGTGTTGTGCTTTGTGCTCATGGTTGTGGCCTGCAACCCTTGACAACTTTATGTGATAACATTTGGATCCATAGGGGATGGCATGCTCCCTGAAAGATGCCAAGAACAAGTAGTTCCAGTGCCTTACACTACTACATTGGGCGCAAATTATGACGATTTAAAATTTCATCGTATTTTTTTTGCTTTTTTTGGACTAAATATACCTTTTTGGGGGGGGTCCAAATGTTGGTCGCTCTAGCGACCAACCTTCCAAGTTGGTCGTTTTAACGACAAAAGTTGGTCAGTAGAGAGACCAACCCCCAGTTAGTCGCTATAGCGACCAACAATGGCACGTGGGAGAATCAACGGTCATTTATGACAAATCAATCCTATATATATATATATATATATCAATTACGACAAATTTTCTATAGTTGCGACAATCATTTTCTACAGTTGTGAAAATCATTCGGGTGTTCTGATGCAATGGTGTTCTGGTTTTTTATGAAATCTTGATTTCAATTCTCTTTCAAGAAGAGAAACATTGAATTGATTAGACTCTACATAGCTGATATTTTGAAGGTTAGTACTTAACAAATTCTGTGTGATTTAGTAATTTGGTGCTATTGAACTATTTTATGGTTTATTTTCACTCCTTAAATCAAATTTTATGGTTTATTTTAACTCCTTAGAAAGATTTTATGGTTTATCCACTTTTGATAGAGTAAAAAGATTATT
>ML794568.1:562837-574735 GCA_009831015.1 Picea engelmannii
GAATGGAGTGATTTCTCTGGTGGGCCCCCTTTCTCTACATGGTAGAGATCCATTGGTCCAAACTCCCACCGCTTGCCATTTTTTGACATACCCCCATCACCTCATGACATCATTTTCCACCTGTTTCCCTAAGGGTCACATCTCATAATTGTGTCAGTCCACTTCCCCTGTTCACACATTACAAGTCCTTTCATCGTGGTCACTCCCCCAATTAACACCCGCCACATCACCTGTTCATACTCGTCATCCATTATTACCTATCGTCTCACGCTCCAAAGGACCAGTTGGCAATTTATTACTGGCTAACTTATCCGTTAGCTTTTTAATTTTTCCTTCCGCACCCAACGAGTATCCGTTTGCTCAAAACTACCTTTTTCCCTTTTTTCTCCCATTGTTTACTGTGTCGCCTCACCAAAGAATATTTTTCCCGTCACACCAGAGCATAGTTTCCCTGTTTTCTCTCTATTTCTGTCAACCATCCAAAACCACTGTCATCCCCACTAACGTTTGTTTGACTTGCAAGTATTTTCACAATGATGGCACCAAAATCAAAGAAAACAGAATACGAGGAAAATCCTTTCCTCCCGCCTCCTGTCGACCTCGACGGGATCCCTTTGGCCGATAAAGATTATTTAATCGTAGACACCAAGTGTGAATTCAACTTCGTAGATTTCTAACCATGGCTCAAAGAGCTTTTCTTAGATCAGAGCGATGAAATTGGGCTTTGTGAGTCCAACCTTCCTCTGTATCTTTTACCCCAGGTTCACCATTTCCCTAATTTTGCCCTCAAGTGTCAGGCTCATTACCTCCCTGACCAAAGAGCCATAGTATCTTCATCAGGAGAAACCCTGTTCTTCATCACACCAAAGGCCATTGAGCAGATGATCTAGATACCAAGAACCGAATCCCTCTCCCCTTTCAATCTCGAAATTATTACGGAGCTTTACCAGAAGTTATCGTTCCCTCAGAGAGTATAGATTTTCGATCTTTTCCTCCCTCAGGCTGCTTAGCTCTCCAAGACAAATCCCCCGTACCCTTCCTCCCTATTCTCAGTAAAGGGACACCAAATCATTTCGTCGCTCTGCGCTTTGTTGGGTTATTTTTCTGACCAATGGATGGATGAACCCATATTGGGTTTTTTGTCCTTTTTCTCCACAGAAGAAAAACCCACCACACAATTTGATTACAACACTTTCATGGCGAACAGTATTCATGAACAATTTTCAAATTTTGCCACAGAGGGCATGTTTTGGTATTCCTCAATACTGGCCTACATGTTCACTTTCTTTCAGGCGAACAGATTCTCCTTTTCAATGTAGAAGATGGGCAAGGACGAGAGGCCGCAAGCGGTAACAACTTGGACTTTGCTAATTAGACAAAATTCTACAAAATTCAGCTTCAAACAGTTTATTGAGCAGTTCTACCATCTGGTGGTGATCATGCTCAGTGGCATACCTGAATCAAGAATAAATGAGATTCAGAGGATCTTACACCTCTCAAACTTGGCAAAAACTGGAGATTGGTATCTTTACCAAAATCACACCAAGATCAAAGTATATGGGTGCGAGTTGGCTCCATACAAACTGCTCAAGTATCTACCCGTGAGGATATTTTCCCTAGAATATATAAGGAAAATGATTAACTCAGATGATATACATTTTGTGTCTCTGAAAAAGAAACAACAACTTAGAATTAAAGGGAAAATAGGATCATTCATCTGCAATAGTTGAGGTGCTAGGGAGGAAGCAGATAGACTGTTAAAAGAGATGAAGTTTTTTGTTAGCTTCATATGGCACTATGATCCCTGTGGGATAATTTCTGAAATGAGGGTTAAAAATAAAAATGTTCCATATATTCATACGCCCAAGCTTGAGATAGAAAAGTTCGCCAACCAAACAGAATGGGAGCCGAACACTCTGGTTGAGACGGAACAGTAGAATTCTTCGGTCATCGTCTCACAGACTACTAAACCACAGGCTCCCAAGGAGAACATACCCAGGAAGGATACTTCACCTTCCATCACTGAAGTCTCAACTGAAGATTTCCGACTACACACCTAACGACCAAAAAACAGTCATACACCTGACGATGTCAGTGAAAAGAGAGGCCAATTCACTGAAACTATGAAAGATGATCGATCATTGCTTAGCACAAGCAGCAAACAAATCATATCTACATTTTTTCCTAAGAAGCCCATGAATACTCCACCAGTCGACCATCTAAGTAAAGTAGGACCAAAATTGAGTATTTTTGAAAAGTATGACCTGATCAAAAAGAAAAATCAGACACTGACCAACAACACATATGCTCAATTTTGGAAACAGACATCAACGACACAACACAGACTATTGTCTGCATTTTATATAGAGAAGGGTAGAATGCACATGGCCTTTCTACAGGAATAGGTGCTTGACCTGAAAGTAATCACTGATTACAAAAGGGAAACATTCGAGTTTCATACTAAGGATGTGCATCTTGCTGATCAAATGGATCTGCACAGGCAAACTAGGGAAATGATTTTCTCCATGTTGGAAAATGCTTCTACTATGGCCACTAAATTACAGGTATCTTTGAGAAATGTCCAGACACAACTGAAATTAGAAAAGATATCATCCTTTGCAAAAGATAAAATAATTAAGACGTTGGAAGAACTGGTCCTCAAGATCGGGTATGACCCCTCAAATGTGAAAGCAGTTGAGGAGATGCTTAAAAAGAAAAATGTCGATATAGTCTCTCTGAGGAAACAATTGAAACTGCCACCAACAAAATATGTACATGCAAAGGAGATAGCTGAGACAGAAGGGGAAAAGGATGAGATGCTCAAGTTGATCATGGAGAAAAATGCACAGTTGAAAGAGATGGAAGCAAAAATGGAAAATTTATTGAAGGAGAAGGAACAATCAAAGCCTATGGAGGTCATTCCATTGAGTGCAGTTCCACTCACAGGAGTAAGCACAACATCTACAGCATAAATTCCCTCAGCAACTCCATTGACAACTATGGAGAAGACAGTAGAACTAGAAAAATCCATGGAAGAGATGAATCTGCAAGAGACAGAGATTAGCAGACTTAAAAAGGAGGTTTACAACCTTCATGAACTCAAGTCTTCTTACCAATCTAGTTACTCCAAGGAGAAACAAACATTAGACAAGCTCAAACAGGAATTGCAACAGCTGCAAAAGAAAATAGTGGCAGGCAAAACACTTGATGAGGTCAAGGAAAATGTCTGGATGGATATCACCGGATCCATAAATGAAATATGGCCTATGATACAAATCATGTTCGAGTAGAACGAACTAGTACAAAGAAGCAAGCAGGCAATTGAGAAAATAAGAGGAGAATTGGGAAAGATGCCCACAAAATCCATTGAGATCATTAAATTCTTGAATTCTAAAACCAGAGAAGAGTTGGAGGAGTTGAAAATTGAATATAGGACAGAAACTATCCTCGAGGTCAAGAGGGTCCTTAACAAAAGAGGATTGATGCTACAACTGGAGGAAAAAGTCTAGGCTATGGACATAGGAGTGCAAAGATTTTTCAGCAAAATTGAGGCTCTGCAGAAGAAAGACCTCCCTGGCTTAAGGGTCATACATGACAAGTTGATGACATTGTCTTATTATAAAAAGAAACTAGCCACTGTGGCTAAAGATAGTTTGAAATTCTTAAGAATACAGGGCAGTATCACAAGCAAGGCATTCTTAGAAGCTTTCCAGTCAGACATCAGCATATAGCATGAGATCCAGTACATTTTCATCACCAAACCAACTTTTTCCAAGTATACAGAGATGGATGAAGTATACCGAAGATTGCTCAAAGTCAACGTTCCCAGTAACCTTCGATGGGAAGAGTTATGTAATTTGATCTAGTAGGGGCTGAGGTGTCCAAGACTAGTCAGCAGTCCAGTCAGGCGAAGTCGTGAGAAGGAATCACCAACAGTTTACCCTACAAAACAACATGAAGTTTCAACACATCATCAAACAGTTCCTGAATTTTTATATCTTGTTGAGTTAGTTAGCTAAATTTAGAACTGCCACGTCCTGATCTTTATGACAGGATCGTATGTAATTTTTTATTATAAATACTTCAAACCTTGAAGTATCAGGGGTTGATCTTTACGTCCTGTAAGCTAGAAAGACTGTATTTTTTTATCAAGAGATCTTCCAGTAATACAAAGAGACATTTCACAGGATTCTCACGTGTTATTCATTGGTGATGTTTTCCTTTCTATGTTAAATTTTTTTCTCCCTCAGTGGTCATATTGTTTTCTAAATCTAATCTTTTAAAAGTAGTGCATGTTGCAGGATTTATCTTTGTATACCTTGCTTCCGGCTTTGAAAGATCTTAATGTTTATCTTTTTGATACTACAGTGAAGAAATTCTTAAATGCTTCTTTACTTTAATTGATACTCTCATCTTTTCTGCTTTTCATCCCTTTACTACTAAAGAATCCAATGAATGCATTATCTTTCCCTGTGAAAAGAATCTTTTAATTTTTGTTTAGACCTCTATCTTTATAATACAAACCCCATAGCCCAATTGAAGCATGAAAACCTTTTCAGCCAACTTAACAAAACAACAACAAACATTTCAATCATATTTTGTTTAACTAGCCTAATATCTTGAAACCAAAACACAGTTAAAACGTAACTAAATTATATAGAGAGATCCCTCTCTGAAGTTGGTAGGGCTAGATTCCAGTTTCGAAGTGGTTAGATAAAGTTACCTCTTGTAAATTTCTTCTACTCTGACAACCTCTGGGAATTTACAGAGCGTCAACATAGTGGCGACCATACTGGGGAACAGAACAAACTTTCAACCCAACGTTTTCTTTTTCCCTAAAAGAAAATTTTGTTTCTGAAAAAATTATAAATCTGAGAAAGAAATAATGGTCAAAGGTTGTTAAATGCTTGTACATAGTAATTTCGGATTCATAAAAATTAAAAATATGGCTCCTAAAAAGGCTTACACTCGATCCCACCCAGAATCGGAACCTACGATAGCAACTGATAATCCAGAGCAATTACTAAGAAAGAAGACCATTGCAGAAGGTTCAAGGAGCCTTAGGTCCCCTTCCCTTCCAGAGGAACTTGTTTCCTTTCAAGATCTCGACCTTGACATCGTTTTCGAACAAAGCCTGTTTAGAACGAAATATGATAGCTTTGTGACTGAAACCATTTTAGATCCAACCATCCTGCAACCCCAGACCCCTGAAATACTATCTCCCACTGCAAAATATTCAACCACTCATTCTGTGCTAGCTAGTCCCTCATCCCCCTCATCCTCTGTCACCACCCCACCTATCATCCAGGTTGTTATCCCACCTCCTCCACCTATCATGGCAGCCAGGTATGCTCCTTTGGTGTTGGTTTCACCTTTACAAGACATGCCTCAGGACTATCAAACGAAACTCCCACAGTTCGATGGCACAGGGTCCTTGAACGCACAACAACACGTTGATAAAATGAATGACTATTTTGATTTACGGGAAGTTAATGAAGCTGATGTTCAAATGAGACTTTTTGTGCAGAGTCTGACTGGGGACGTTAAGAAATGGTTCAAAGGCTTACGTGCCACTTCAGTGGTCAACCTTGCAGCGTTTCAAAGAATTTTTCTAGACATATGGGAGGTAAAGAAAAACCCTCTCCAGATCTTGTCAGAATATGAAAACATCAGAAGGAATCAAGGAGAGACAGTACAAGACTACTGCACTAGATTCAACAATCTATACAATGCAATTCCAATAAATATTAAACCCCCACAAGGTTTGGCACTGATAAAATTCCCTGGCGGTTTCGATGCTGACATGTCTTATCAATTAAGGGAAAGAAACTCCACCACCCTGGAGGACATGCAAGAAAGCGCGATAAGTGTCGAGGCCAACCTATTGGCTAAAAGGGCATGAAAAAGGACTAAGAGGAGAGTCATGATTAAAGAGGAACCTTCCACATCTTCTTCTGATGCTAAGATAGATTCTTTAGCTAGAGCGATGGAGAGGATGATGGAGAGACTTACTGTAGCAAAAAGAAATCCTCCTAGAGAAAACCAACCAACTCCCCAAATTTGGAATCCTAACTTCAGAAGAAATAGTCCTCAACTCAGGCAGAGAGATCCTAGGGATCAAAGAGAATAGAGGGGTCCTGATCAACAGATCAAACCACCCCTATAGGAAAATTATGTCAACGAGGGTGAAGAGGTAATTGAAGAATTAGAGGACACACACATAAACCTCATGGGCAGTCATGATAATGAAGCCATTTTCCTTACTCAAGAAGAGCAAGAACTTTTCCTTCTTTCTCAAACTGAGGTGAGTGAGGAAGCCAAAGAGACCAAACAGCAGGGATTTGAAAATGCCATCATGGAGGTACACAGGCAGTACAATCTGCGAAGTAAAAAGAAAGATGAAAATTCCCCAAAAAGGTAACCGAAACGAAGAAAACAATCAAAACCAAGAAGACCTTTGAACCTTCTACCAAGAAGATCCCTGAGAAAGGTAATGTTGAGCCTCCAGCAAAAATAAGTCCTACCATTTTACAAAGATCAACGCAGACTGAGGTTTCATCAACCAATCGACCAAGTACTTCTACCCAGAAAACTATGGTGGACAAACCAAAATTGTTGAGCCAAACAAGAGCACCTATTCCTTTCAGCCTTGAAGGGGAATTAGCCAAAGTGAAGATCCCCATTCCTCTTTCCAAGTTGATGAGTAAGGATGCTTACCGATCACAGGTGATCAAAGTGCTGAGCACTGAGCCTAATATAGGCAGGAAGGCCTTAACTATCGGATCCGCGAATCATTCAGACACAGTAAATCTCACCGATGATCAACCTGAACTCCTTTTTGGCCCTGAAGTTGATGGTCATACTAACATTGGTGTTTTCGCTCCTTTTTACATCAACCTTAATATACACGACCTGATTCTACACAATGCTATGTTGGATTAGGGTGCCTCCCACAACCTGATGCCTAAATCAGTCATGGAAAAACTGGGACTCGAAGTCACCGGGCCATACAAAGATTTTCACTCTTTTGACTCCAGCAAAGTCAGATGTATTGGGCTAATCAAAGACTTATGCATCACCTTAGTTTAGATTCCAGCAAAAAGCATGGTTACGGATGTTGTGGTCGTGGACATTCCTCCGAAATATGTTATGTTATTGTCCATGTCTTGGGGAACCAAATTGAAAGGCACGTTGCAGTTGGATATGTCATATGCCACCATCCCAGTGTTCGGACAGCAGAGAAGACTGTACAGAGAGACATTGATGAAATATATGGTCAGCAACTAGGAAAATCCACATAACTATCCTCTGTACTCTGCACACTTCGATCTATATTCCTTCATCCTATATAACAACATCGATATGGAAGAACAAATCACTCAGCTGGAAGAAGATACACTTGATCCAATAGAAGCCCAAGAAATCACTGAGGCAAAAGGGAAGGAAATCGTGATAAGTGAAGAATTTCCCGCAGATTTCTGGAGCATGGACTTCAATGGGGCTATAAGTAAAGAGGGAGTTGGAGTAGGATTTTGGTTGCACAATCACAAATCCAGGTATTCAGAAAACCATTCTTACAAACTAAATTTTCAATGCACTAACAATATAGCCGAGTACGAAGCTTTGATGCTCGACCTGAAACTACTAAAGAAGGTTGGTGCCAAACAAATCATGGTAAGAGGCGACTCTAAATTAATTATCAAAAAAATCAAAGGTGAGTATGCAGAAAAACATCCCAGGCTTAGAGCTTATAGAAATGTTGTTTTGGATGCCCTTAAATGTTTCACTGAAGTTGATTTGCAGGTGATGCCCAGGGGGTAGAACATTTTGGTAGATGGGTTAGCTACGTCAGCAGCTACATGCAATATCCCTTTTCATTCCACTCGCCCATACATGGTGCAGGTGAAATGAATACCCATTGTCCCGGACAACATCAGATACTAGCAGGTATTTGGGAACGATGATCAAATTGAAGATTTTTTACAATGCAAAAATGATTTCGAATGTACAAACATAGACTTAGAAAATGATGATGAAAATGTAAATAAATCGGTTTTTTGAAATAATAGTGTAAATAAAATAGATTCAGAAGAATTAGGTGAAAATGAGATAGATTCTTACGTTTTGCATTTAAAGAGTAATATTTTTCCTAGGGGTCTAGTTTCATTAGAAGACTTATTTGATTTTAATGATGTAGCTAAAAAACCAAAAATTGATGCTAGTGGTAAAGAGGTTGAAGACTGTAACATAGGGATAGAAGAGAAACCTAGGATAGTAAATATTTCCAAATCCTTACCTCCTGAGCAGAAACTCAAATACATTGAACTTTTCAAGGAATATGCAGACATTTTTGCTTAGGGTTATGAAGATTTGAAATCGTATGACACAAGCATCATTCAACATCAGATCCCGATAAAAGAAGATCAAAAACCTTTCAGACAGAAACTTAGGAGAATCAATCCCAAGTTACTTCCCCTGATAGAAAAAGAAATCAAAAAGATGTATGATGCCAAAATCATAGTTCCTTTACGATTCTCCAGATGGGTTTCAAATCTGGTCCCGACCCGAAAGAAAACTGGGGAAATCAGGCTTTGCATTGATTTCTGAAACCTGAACAAGGTTTCCCTAAAAGATGAATACCCATTGTCGAAAATGGACCACATATTACAAAAGGTAGTTGGATCCAGTCGAATCTCCTTACTAGATGGTTTCTCAGGTTATAATCAAGTTCTCGTTCACCCAGATGACCAGGAGAAAATTTCTTTCACAACACCTTGGGGTACCTTCATGTACGTGAAAATGCCTTTCGAGTTAATGAACGTTGGGGCCACTTTCCAAAGAGCGATGGACATCACTTTTGTGGAAGAACTTGGTAGATTTATTGTCATTTATATGGATGACATAATTGTTTATTCCCAATCCGATGGTGAGCACTTACGACATCTCAGATGAGTGTTTGAGAAATGCAGGAAATTTGGGATTTCTCTTAATCCTAAGAAAAGTATTTTCGGATTAGAAGAAGGAAAATTGTTGGGGCACATAATCTCTAAGGATGGAATTAAGATAGATCCCAGCAGAATAGAATCCATTCAGAAGCTGGAGCATTCAAGGAATATCAAAGAGTTACAATCTTTCATTGGAAAAATAAACTTTCTGAGAAGATTCATACCTAACCTGGCCAAGCTTCTCAGAAACATCACCAACATGTTAAAAAAGGACACAAAAATAAAATGGGACTCTGAATCCAAGCAGTCTTTTGAACAAGTTAAACATGCACTCACACAAGCTCCAGTCTTGATCAGTCTTGACTTCACCAAGGATTTTTACCTTTTTTCTTTCGCTTCTAAACATACCATTGCAGCAATACTACTACAGAAAAACAGCGAAGGGTATGAACAGCCCATAGCCTTTTTTAGTAAATCTTTAAGAGATGCTTCTTTGAATTATAAAATAATGGAGAAACAAGCTTTTGCCCTGGTAAAAGCCATAAAATATTTTAGAGTATACATTCTCCATTCCCACACCATTGCATACATTCTAAACGCAGTAGTAAAGGACATTTTAACCTAGGAAAATCCAGATGGCAGAAGAGGAAAATGGATTGCTATCATTTTGGAGTATGACATAGAGATTAATCCTACTAAACTGATTAAAGGTCAATGTATAGCAAAGTTAATGGTTGAATCCAATTTCTATGCTCTTGATATTAATTTCTTAGTTGCAGTAGATGAACAAGGAGAGCATGCGACTCCAAGCGTGAAAGAGGTATTTATGAACTCTCCATGGTACGCGGACCTGGTATTTGTTTTGCATAACTTACAAGCTCCCCCTGGTCTGACAAAAACTAAAGCTAGGTTTTTGAAATTGAAAGCATTAAAAATTTTCATTCTAGAAGGCAATCGATATTGGAAGGATCCTGGAGGTATTTTGTTAAATTGTCTGCTAAAGGATGAAGATGACAAAGTATTGTAGGATTTTCATTCAGGATACTGTGGTGGTCACTTGAGCTAGAAGACCACAGCTAATAAAATCCTCAGAGCTGGGTTCTATTGGCCTACACTATTTTTTGATGTTCATAAGAAGGTGACTTTGTGTCATAAATGTCAAGTGTTCGAGGGCAAAAAGAAGCTTCTCCCTTTTCCCCTAAAACCAATCTATGTTGAAGCTCCTTTCCAGCAATGGGGATTAGACTTTATCAGAGAAATACATCCTCCCTCTTCGGGCCAGCACAAGTGGATTCTTACTGCTACAGACTATTTCACCAAATGGATCGAAGTTGTACCAAGCAGGCAAGCTACTGATTCTGTCATTATCAAATTTCTAGAAAATAATATCTTGTCTCGTTTTGGATGTCCAAGGAAAATTATAACTGACAATGCAGCTGCTTTCCGGTCCAAGAAGCTCATAGATTTTTGCAACCAGTATCATATCAGTTTGGGACATTCCACAGCCTATTACCCCCAGGGAAATGGGCTGGCGGAGTCATCCAATAAAACCTTGGTGAACATTATTAAGAAGACGTTGCAAGAAAACAAGAAGTCATGGAATAAGAAGTTGTTTTTCGCACTATGGGCCAATAGACTGACCACCAAGAGATTAATTGGTATCCCTCCATATAAATTGTTCTATGGCACTGAAGTAGTTTTTCCTACCTCCTTAGGGGTTCCTGTCATGAAACTACTGTAAGAGATGCAAGCCGAGCCGAATGATTCCCAAAGAAGGATAATCCAGATGATCCATTTGTAGCAATCCAAAGAAGAAGTGTACAACAAAACTTAGGTTGTCCAGAAGAGCATAAAAAGGATCTTTGATAAAAGAACTAAAGAAGACGACTTTGAGCTAGGTGACCTGGTTCTGAGATGGGATGCTTGAAATGAAGATAAGGGGAAGCAATGAAAATTCGATAGTTTATGGAAGGGACCTTACACAATTCATGCATTCAAAGGAAATAATGCTTTCCTGCTCAACAATAGCGATGGGACCAATCTACCGGGAGGACCTGTGAATGGAAAAATGCTGAAGCACTACTCACCTCCTCAATAGGGACCTTGAGTCACACCTTTCCATTGTACAAATCATTTTATTATGCCTACAAGTTTTTGAGTGAATAATTTTGATCAAATGGTTGAAGCCCACAGAGAAGGCCCTAAGCCACTGAACATTGTCATCAAACTTTCAAAAATAAACAAATCAAACAACAAAGGCAAGGGTGGAGAAAGTTTGTCAGAACATCAGAAAACAGGATTCTTGGAACTTCACAAGGAGAGTACCATCCCCAGGTGGAGCCGTTGTTATAACCATATAATTTATAGGATCAACTGGTGACTGAGAATTTTACCCATGTATTGTTTTGGTTGTCAAATGATTTGAGAAAAAGAAAAGAAAATAAAGAAAAAGAAAAAGAAAAGAAAAGAAAAGCAAGAAAAGGAATAAAAGAGGGCATAAAAGAATTTGGATAATGCCCCATGCAATAACAATGACTTGGTTCATACAGTTCAATCATGTCCAAGTCCTTTTAAATTGATGTTGATAGGAGTAGGGAATAAGCTTGGCTAAACTATTTAATATTAGCCAAGAAAATTAGGTTAGCTAGTGAATAAATTTGACCAAACTGCCTAATCTTGGCCAAATAACCCCAGGATAAAGTAATTTCTTAGTCCAATAGTTTAATCTGGGATAAATGTCATAGGTAATTAGGTTAGAGCATAGGATAGTTTGCTTTATCTCAATAAAACAAGCATGATGATTGATGTTGAACCCTATCTTTGATGTTTTAAAGGTTTAATGTCTAACTCCCATGGTGATAAAAACATAGAAAGCTTCGACGAATCCACATAATGCACTTATCCTAAGTTTTGGAGTAAATATGACTTTGTGCTCATAGAGTAAAGACAGTGC
>ML794568.1:586448-600048 GCA_009831015.1 Picea engelmannii
AATTAACATATAATATCTGCAATTGAATCATTCTAAAATTATTAGTCCATCCATAACAAGTTTAGAATACTAGATTAGTTTAAAATTTTACCTCATGTGACGTCTTTATTGCACCTCATAAATTTATTTATCGCACCAGATAAATTTTCACCACACAACGACATGCTTCCTAGATTTCTTAGATGAGAAATCTTAGTTGTAATGCTCCAACTTATTGTTTCGCATGTGCAATCTTTCCAACCTATGGAGCATGCTCAATTCTGATGGAATATTGTGACTTAGGAGATTGTCATCCAGTTCGAGATATATCAAGCTTGTCAGGTTGCCAATTTCGTGAGGTATCCTTCCATGTATATTATTGTTTGATAAATCTAGTAAAGTGAGGTTGCCCTAAAATTGAGGGTACGGTTCCTATGAGATTGTTTACTCCTAGGTCAAGCATTTTCAATTTTGTGAGCATACCCAAACCTCTAGGAATGCTTCCACCCAAATGGTTTTGAGTCAAAGACAGGACTGTTAGATTGGAGCACCCACTTATAGTAGCTGGAATGGGACCTTAAAATTCATTGTTATAGTAGCTTGAGGTTGGAGCAATTGATTAATGTAGTCAGAAAGGGAAAAGTGGGAGTGCTAACAAGTTGGTTTCCATGTAAATAAAGGCTTTCAAGATAGGCCAATTTTCCAAGATCTTTCAGCACTATTCCAATTAACCAATTTTCATTGAGAAAGAGTAGCCTGAGTTGGGAACAATTGGTAAGAGAATATGGTATGTTTCCTATTAGCTTATTACCCCATAGATGTAATTCCTAGAGATGGTATGTTGCACTGAACTCTGATGGAATTGGTCCACTTGGTTTGTTCTCGTTCAAGACCATCCATTTGAGTAAAGTGCAATTGGAGAGTGAAGGAGGAATGGTTCCATGCAGATTTTTCTCACCTAAAACAATCTCAACCAAAGAAAAGAGTTTCCCTAAAATTGAGGGTACGGTACCTGCGAGATTGTTTAATCCTAGATCAAGAAGTTTCAATTTTGTGAGCATTCCCAATTCTCTAAGAATTATTCCACCCAAATGGTTCTTAGACAAAGACATGACTGTTAGATTGGAGCACCCACCTATAGTAGCCGGAATAGGACCTTGCAATTCATTGCTATCAAGCCAGAGCTCTCTTAGGCCAACAAGGCCTCCCAACTCTGGCGGAATATGACCATGAAAATGATTGTTTGAAATATCAAGTACCTCAAGGAAAGAAACATTGGCAAGAAAAGGAGAGAAAGGAGATTGTATATTCACACCTGAAATATTGACACCAACCACTCTTTGGTTCCATGAACTACACTCAACTCATGTCCACTTACATAAGCTGACACAGGTATTCCAATTCTATAATTTATTGTACAGATCATATATGAATGCTTGCTTGAAAGAAAACAGATCATGTTGATCGGTATCATTGTTGGTCAATGAATGATTAACTAAAGATTCCATGAGTATTAGTTGTATCATTAGTGTATGCATTTTGCTAGTGACAAATGTTTCCCTTGAAAATGGTGTTGTCGTTTTCATGAAGGCCATTTTAGAAGATAGAATTGTGGGAAGGAATGAGAGGATGAACATGAACATAATGTTGGGATATGTTTCAGAGCCATGAAAGTGTATGGTGACGTACACAGGAGGGAACATACGAATAGACTGTAAATCTAAAGTCAAATATGTGGACTGAGGTAAAATAAATATGCCTTTGTTTCAGTAGTAAAGGTTTGAGGCTCACCAACAATTGTTTGAAGATAAATATGCCTTTGTTTCTGAGTTTATTCCAGTGCCTTCCATTTATGATCTTGTTGATTGCGTTCGTCTTCAAATTTTCTTCGAGACACTTAAACAAGCAGCATATATTTATTTCGCATAACTGGAGGATCATGCATATGTCACAAATATGATATAAGGGCTTCGGAATCATCCTCACCAAATTTGGATGTGTTGAAGACAACATCATTCCTTTAGCCGCTAACATTATTCTAAATGCAACAATATTTGACAATATTCTAACATATCTAGTAAGATTTGAAATGTACAGATAAATGGGTTATGATTTGAATCTCATATCTCTTTCCTAAGATCAAACAAATAGACCAATATAGACCTGTTTATAATTCATCAACAAACCATTCAAATTTTCAATGGATTTTTTTTTCAGTCTTTTTGCTCAAACTAAACAAGACCGTATCCATTTCACTGACCATTTTCATCTATGGCCACTTTGCAAGAAAGAATTGGACAAAATGAAAATATTGTATCATGCAATGCTCTATTATGTATTGATTGATCAGAGAGTTAATGAAGTTTAACTCTTTGTCCTAGGGTCTATTTTGCTCAATTTGATCAATAACACAGGACTTTTGATCATTATGTTACCTTCAACAGTTGAAGGAGATTACCTACCGGGTTAAAAAAAAACATTAAATTTGAGTCAATATCATTATCATCCTAATTTTAGACATTATATAAATTGTGTTCCTCCAAAGTTACATCGTTATTAGATAGTTTTTCACACTTAACAATAAACTTAATGATCTTGAACGAGATCCAACCTTGCAATGGAAGAATCAGGCATGTAGATTGAAGCATACCAAAAATTACCTTAACATGTTGTCACTGTCAGATTCAGCTAAGATTGTAAGCCTCCTCACTGTCTTCATGAAATCTATGGATTCAATTCAAAGACAATAAAATATTTTCTTAGTTGCCTGAAAATACACATAAAAAATTATTCCTAAACTCAAGAAGAAAACACAATAGGAAAGTTCTTCTAACTAATACATAAGATTTATCTCACATTGTAGTTGCTTGTGCTTTCGATTTTCTTAGCAAAGACAACATCAACATGATATGTAGAGACATTTTGTGAATCAAAGAAAATAGATTACAATTGTTTTCTTTTAGCCTTTGCCCAAGCCCTAATTTAGTAAATGGATCAGGTGTAAGTTTTGAAGTGATATTAAATTACCTAGAAGGTTCCTCTCCAACCTGCCTCATAATGTTACCAATATCCTTGTAGATAATAAGGTTTGATAGCTCTAAATATTCAATACCAAGCATTTTTCGTAACATGTCATAGAGTTGTTTATAATTATTGAACATTGTCAGATCAAGGGTTCGACCTGCTTTTTCAGTCTCACTAAAGACATTGCAGGGGAGAAATGTATTCTCTGATGTCTTTTCATACCCAAAAATTTAGACCTTATTTCTCCATACAGTGTGATAGTGCATTTGTCCATGCTCTTCACTCTTTCCACTTGCCCTTCGATGTAGGTAAGGTAAGACAACTACAAGGCCTCTCCACTCGTGATTTGAGGGAACCCATAGAAAAATAACTCTAAATCATTTCCAGTACCATAAAACTAGGGAGAAATACCTCTAAATCGTTTCCATTACCAGAAAATAGGGGCGAAAAAATTCTGCATCATTGCCATTACTAGACAATCGGGTCGAAAGGGAGGATCCGGTTCGAATTTTAATCTAGAACAAAATGCTATGTGTATTGAAATACTCCAACAATAGTATGGGATCATGACTTTTACACCATATCCTATTTAATTAACTTTGGGAACCATTTTCCTAAAGTTAATTTCACTCATAAAGCCATAAATATCCCCTTTAATTAACTTTAGGAACCATTTTCTTAAAGTTAATCCCACTTAATTAATTCATAAACCCTTTTTATGAATTTCCCTCCTATTTTTAATTTAGAAAAGAAAAAATTTGAGATAAATTCCATATTTTCCTATAAAACAAGGAGAGGTCTCCCCCCATTTTAATATCACTCTTTCATTCCTCTTTCTCTCATTTTCCCTCGTTGTGGATTTTTTCCCTAGGTTTGTCCCTTTACCAATGAAACCCTAGTTTCTTGAGGAGCACACTATTGCATCCATCTATAGCCAGAGGAAAGAACAACTACAACCACACACTCAAGGAAATCAAAGAACCCTCTAAAGGAGAGGCCAATAGAAGATAAACACCTCAAGATCTCTCCACCAGTGATATTATGAAGTCTACCATTTAGGTAATGGATTCATTTATTCTTTGATCAAATAGGTGTTCTTGTCTTTTATTTTTTTGTTGCATTTTACTTCCATATATAGGAATAACATAGCTTAAAGAATAAATTAGTTCATTGAAATATAGGGTTTTTAGTTTTCTAACTCATTTGTCTGTAATCTTGTAGCAACCACAAGGTTTGCAAAGTTTCTCACTCTGTTTGTACATTTGCACCAATAGAGTGGTGACTCCACTAGGGATATGAGMMAATMTCAAGATCCTTGATTGTGGGTGTGTGGTAAATGAGTTTATTTGTTTTTTATGAGTTTTTTAGGTTTTTCTGACTTCTTTTAGCTTTATGTGTTGTGTTTGCAAGTGACAAGGGTTGGAAACCACAAAGGAATCCCACAGAGTTGAGCTCCCAGGTGTAGGAGACCCCTAGAGACCATCACACTTATTGGGGTCAACAAGTGCATTGAGGAAACATGGTACCTTTCGTCATGGGCCAACACACTTTTTGAGGTAACTTTCTGTAGGGGTTAAAAAATATATTTTTTCTAGTTTTTATCGCTTTCGTGTGTCTACTAGGTTTATATTTAGGGAATGTGGATGATTAGTTAGATTTTAGTTTGTAGGTTTGGCTTAAAACCCTTAAAAATCTAAAGGATCGAGGAACAAACCCCCCTATGGTTTTACTACCTTTCCTTCAATAGTTTTTATGAGGGTTTGACTCTTTGTTTGTTCTCTACAAATAGGTTGTAACTTTGCATTTCAATGGTTGTTTACATCTATAGGTTTCTTTTATTGCAATTCATTTCATTTTAATTTGAAAAATCAAAAGAAACATAGGCATATAGATAGCTGCATTGCAATTTTTTTAATTGTCTGTTATAGTCATGGACCATTTCATTTTTGCTATTAAAGAATGCTCATGTAGGTCAGATTTTCATAGATCCTATGTGAATGGCATAATTTGCTTTAAAAAAAAAAAACCAATATTGGTCACTTTAGCGACCAACCTGTTCGTCGATAGTATAGCCAATTGGTCGCAAACATCAATGTTTTATTCGCTTTAGCGACCAACCTGTTATTCGCTAGAGCGACCAACGCGTTCGTCGCTAGTCAGTTAGTCGCTAGTGCGACTAACTAATCCTTCTTCTTTTGACCTTTTTAACTGATGGTTTGGTCGCTCTAGCGACTAATATTCGTCGTTCTAGTGACTCATAGTGGTTTATTGACTATGTTTGCCAAGGTTGTTTTGGTCACTCTTGCAACTAATATTAGTCGTTTGACCGACTAATATTCGTCATTCTAGTGACTCATAGTGGTTTATTGACTAAGTTTGCCAGGGTTGTTTTGGTCACTCTTGCAACTAATATTAGTCGTTTGACTAACTAACATTCGTCGCTAGCCGAACTTTTCCCTATTGTGAATAGGCTTCTTTTTCTGGTCGCTAGACCGGCCTAGATCCATGTGTGGTCACTAGACCGACGAAGGTCCATGTGTGGTCACTAGACCGATGAATTAATTCCGACGAAAAAAAAAAAAACTGGGTCACAAAAATGACTCTATGCCAATGAAAATTCTTCTCTACTTCGTTGCAAAAATGTTCAAATTTAATAGTGTTAGTTGTTGGGTTATGGAGTCTAGCTCAAAACATTTCGTTGAAGGCCGACATGTACACTATTCTACTTATAAAAGGAAAAAAATCACACATGCTCCAGAAAGAGCTTATTTATGTACAATACCATAATAATTGATCTTTACAAAGTGTTAGGTGAAATAAAACTTCCACCATAGCCACTCAAGCAACTCCCTAGCTGCAAACTTGTTTACTCTGTCACTGATCAAATAAAAACAATGCAACTGTGACAACAAAATGATTACGCTTTTCATCTCTCCTCCCAGTGTTGAAGTCAGGATAAAGTTGAGCGGCTCCAAGACATGAAGGAAATGCAACTCCATGTACTCCCTTACAGGTTCATAGAGCAAGTGAAAATATCCACTGGGCTGGTGACAAAAAACATGTTATGTCTTACAACTTCTCACACATCGTTGAATGTCTCTGGTAAGCATGGGTGAGTGAACGGTTGATGTAGGCCGACTAATCCTAGGTGATGGTTTCTCATTTGCAAGCTCTGGGAAGGATATGAACTGCACATGTTTTTCCTCAATGAATAAAGGAAAAGTCTCTATAGTGAGGTCTTGGAAATTTTTAAAATCTAAAACATACGACTCCATGTATATAGCCATAGGATCATGAATCATGTGATAGAATCCTGGCTACTTTAGAAGACTAGGTTGCTCCTCTGTAAATGCCTCTCTGCTTGTAAATAAAAGACTTCCCTATTCTTTTGAAAACAACTCTTGATCATCAACAATTATAGTCTCTTCTTCATAAGAATGATCATAAGATAATGGTGCAATAGGATTTAAAATGGCATAACTATGATCAACCAATAACCTATATTTATCTATGAAATCAGCCACTTCTACATGCTCAAAATGTTCCAGAAACTTATCATAAGATGGATATGCATTCTTGCCCATAGAATCTGTAAATATGGAAGGATCTGTTTCCAAATCTTAGTCACGCCCACCTCCTTGTTTTTGTTCCAGCTCTAATACATCCTCACTATCTTCTTTCTCAGAATCCGAAGCATATTGACAGTCTTCATGCTTATGCTCATGCAATTTTTCAAGATATGCTTGCATCTGAACCCCCTTGCTAGCCCTGATGTTCTCTTCGACTTCTTCATCATCTTCAAACAGGTGTCTTAACGATGAATATTTCCTCTCTCTCAGGAGAAGGACCAGCTCTGGATGTTGATCCATGACATAGTACACCATGGCAGCAGTCTCTGTGGGTCTGATCTACATAGGCATACTATGATAAACACTGTAAAACCTCATGTTGAAGACAACCAAGTATTTCTCTTCCCCTCTCCTCAAGGCATTAAACTCAAACCAATATTGATCAAGGGACTTGTTCTCACCCCAACACTTTAAAAATGCATGGCATAGCTCGGTCCAGGAGCCAATAGAACTGGCTTCCAGACATCTAAAACACACAACAACATCTCCATCCATGGATTGTGAGAACAACCTCATGGCAACATCATCATGAACAATCTCAAACTTATCTAAAAATCTCTCAAAGGCCTCCAAATGCCTCTCAACTGTAATATGATCCTCTCCATAAAATCGAGGAAGATACTCAAAGGAATAACGAGGATAAGGATGAAGGTCATGTGGCAACCTTAAAGGTTTAAACAACTTATTTATGATTTTAATTTGAAAAGAAGTGGGTTGATCATGAGGATTAACGAGTTGATGGCAAGGCTCAGCAGGAATAACGGAGGGTAACGAGATTTGAGAAGAATATGAATTATTTTCAACCTCCTCAGGGCTGCAAGGCTGATCAATTTCAAGAGGATATGTAATACAGATTTCAATTTTATGAATAGGCAGAGGTGAAGACATGAGATCGGTATCTACAACAAAATAAGAGGGCATGATTTCTTCTTCAAATGATGGATAAATAAAGGAAGGCCTATTATCATATGAATAAACAAAGAAGAGGATAATCCTCTTTATATGTGAAGGGAAAGAGAGAAATGAGTTGGTAAACAAGAATAGGATTTCATGAATAAGTATCATAAACAGATACATGGTCTTCCCCTTCGGTATGGTCATTTTTATATCAACAGGATCCTCCCCAGTGGAGTCTTCGATAGTGGAGTCGCTAGGTGCAAGTTGTAATCTTCAATGGTTCTAATGTTTGATGCACCTTCAGAATCAAAAGCTCATTGTCGTTCTTACCTAGGGAAATGTCTTCAATTTGCTCCTCGACAACGACGCCATAAATGTTATCACTGGAAGTCACCCTCAGATTGCATCAAAGGTAAGCCCAGTACCCATCAGAGTTTTACATCACAGGTTGGTTTTAAAGAGGTCAAATGGGTGTAGGCTCAAGACAATATCGTTTTAACTCAGAAAACAGGGACCGACATGTACAAAAAGGTGAGGTCTTCATCAACTTTAGTCAATAAGTTGAGCTTAAGTGTGAGCAAAGGGAAGAATTGGTTAGAGAGGTTAACGAGACTACTATGGGCATTAGGCCTTCCAGCAACCCGGAGAGGAAAATCTCAAACTTTGGACACTGAAATATGGTGCAAGAAACACAGTCACAACAGTAGAATAATCAAACCTCCATTACCTTGCAACTACAACAACTCGATTGGATCATCCATGACAGAGCCATTCAATGTAAGAAGAGAAAATATAACACAAGAAACTGATTAAAACTAGAGAAGTTACTATTGTGATTGAACCTACATCACAACAGCATGACTACCCTCGACTGGATCATCCATGCCCGAGTGTTCTAACACAACTGTTACAGAGAAATGAAAAGGAAGTTGAATTTCATTAAATAAGAAGTCTAAAATACATATACATAACTAGAAGAACTAGAGCTTCATTAAAACTTTACAATCTGGGAGCCTAGCTCAACCATCGACCCATAACAAAATATCAAAATTGAGTATATATACTCAGAATTGTTGCAACTACCAAGAGCATGATCGGACCACATCATTCAAATTTTTTAGTCAATTCCTGTTCTGTCAGACTGTGTAGGCCATCTCATGTCATACGTGAGCTCACCTCAGTTATGTTCTTTGTAGGAAAATCCATCCAGAAGGAAGCTTCAGATTGACAATCTGCCTCCACGACCATCTCTTCCATGCTTTCCATTTATGGGGTGAGAGGAGGTCTCAACTACCGCCCCTACTTTCAATAAATACCCTCATCAGGATCAGGATGAGGCTTGACACCCATGAATGTTCCAGGCAGTTCCCATGACTTCTTCGAGTCAAATATGACACCTCGAGGCCATGCAAATCTTCTTCTGTGACCAATACGGGTGCTGACCCAAAAGGTGTTTCGTGACTTTGCATTTCGAGTGCTTCGTTGTGAGCCACTCCCGACTCTCCCGATTTCTGAACTCGTGAAATGGATCCTAGAGAGCGCTAGCTCCCTTCTTATGGACCCCTTCGATATGACCTCCGCTATGACCTGGGGATTATCTTCAAGGTGCTTCGGGATTTTCTCTTTCGAGGATTTTGAAAGATAACTCCCTTCAAAACTTCTGATTCATGAAACTGTGAATCTGCTAATCTGACGCCACATGCCCCTATGAATTGAACGGTCCATATCTATTTTGGGCTTCGGCCATCGAGGATTTGGTGCCCTCCTCACTTCGAAATTCTCGAAATGGCTTTCTCTACAGTTCGGATCTGGCGCCACGCGTTCCTCTAGATCAGATGGCTTACGTTAATTTTGGGTTTCGGGACTTCGGACCTTTGATGATTAACTTTAACATTATTTTGAAATCTTGATTCCCTTGATAATTTTCCACCATTGATCTCTCCCAATGAGATCTACAACCCAGATTTAATCTTTTCTTGACCATTGATTTCAGGCCTGGAATGAGTCGCTCTTAGTGTTGTGCTTTGCACTCATGGCTATAGCTTGCAACCCTTGACAAATTTATGTGATAACACGGTGAATGGAAACTTCTTGGCATGGAATATTGGTAGTGGTTCACAAGTCAGAGTTAGTGGTGATGCAATCATGGGTTGCGATAGAAGAGTCTTCCTCTCAAATGATTTGATATAACACTTACTTCTAATTGGTAAAGCAACACTAAACCTTATATCAGTGCCTACTCGATCTACTATTTGGTCTCAAGGATGGTTGAGTGCTACTTATCTAAATTTGGTTGGAGATTAGGCTTTGTAATGTCTGATTTTACATACTCTCTCCAGCATGCTCACATAAGAATTAGTCCATGTGAAGATAAGCTCATATGGAATAGGAATGAGGTAGGAGGTAATTATTCTACAAAATTGGGTTATCAATCTCTATTTGGCACAAGGGTATAAGGTAATACTTGTTGGTGGCGAAAATTCTAGAAGGTAAAGGCTTTGACTAAATCCATCATATTCATGTGGCTTGCACTTAATAACATAGTAATTACCTGGGAAATTATGAGGAAGAGGAAAAAAGATGATCTTGGGATGTGTCTACATTGCAGGAATAATGAAGAGACTACTCATCACCTCCTTCTTACCTCTACATATTCTCAACAAGTCTAGATAAAACTAGAACAAGAATTGGGTTTTGCAAATCTATGGATTTAGGATTCTATTGAGTAATTCTTTATAGGTTGGTTCAACAATATATAATTGAAGTAGCTGAGAGTACTTCTATTTCTAGCTCTCTAGGGAATGTGTCTTACGCAGAACCCAACAATTTTTGAAGATAAGTTTTTTCAACCCTTTAGAACAATATCTCAATGCATGGGATTACTTACATACTACATAACTCCTTATGTTCACAAACATCCCATACTAGTGGATAAACCAAGGATATACAAGTCCTTTTCATGGAGCTTCTTTGACGAGACATGCAACGATTCATTTTGTGGCAATGATTTTACCTTGCACCTCTCTAAACAAAAATTATTTTCATGTAAAGGAAAATGTGGGGAGGGGAACACATAACTTTAGTGAGTTCATGTCTCTCTTCTTATTACTAAAATTTTCTCACCACCTCACAATTGATTCATTAAAGGTCTTTGGTGACTCCAATCTTGTTATTAATTATCTATCTAGTAATGTTCAACTTCATAACGTTGGTCTCATACCACTTTTTGATCATCTTTGTGATATATCTGGTCTTTTCACTCAAATTGTTTATACACATGTCTACAGAGAGTCGAATCAAATAGAAAACAAACTCTCTAAAGAGGGATTTCCGTTACCTGAGAATTATTACATGCTTCAAGAATATAATAATGGTCAAGTTGTGGCTCTTAGTCAACTTTTGATCTCTGACCTTTAAATTTGTACTTTCATTTTGTAATATGACAGTTTAGGATAGTGATTTTAAGATGTTGTAATGCCTTTTTGAAGGATCGGTACCTAGTTTTGGAGTAGTGTACAACTTGGATAGACAAGTCTTATGATCCTCTTTGATCGACTGCCACATCCTTATCCAATGAGAGAAACAATTTATCTTCATCTTGAATACAAATATTGTTTTTCTCTTGTAAAAAAAATGTATGTACATGTATGTATAGATAGAATAGATAGATAGATAGATAAAGTTGATATAATTTTGTTTACTTAAGGTAGACATTGAAATATTTTATTTATGGTCGACATTGAAATATTTTTTGTTATTAATATATTTTTTAAATGCCACATGTCAACTCCATGTTGACTAGCATAGAAGGAAATACAGATCTCCTTCATACTTGACTATAGAAAACCTCTCAATGCAGGAAGAAATCTTTACTTTCAATTCCTTTGTGGATATATATATATATAAATATTTTGCTTAAAGTGGATATTGAACTATTTTTTTTTTTTACCAACATTGAAATATGTTTTTTGTTATAGATAGATAGATAGATAGATAGATAGATACCACATGTCAACTCCATGTTAGCATTGAAGGAATTACACACCTCCCTCATAATGGGATGCAGAAAACACTTATAGACGTAATAAGAAATTTTTTACTTTCAATTAATTTATTTATAAATTATTTTACATAAAATTAACATTGAAATATTTTTTTTGGCCAATGCTGAAATATTTATTTTGTTATTAATATTTATTTTAAATTTTAGGTGTCAACTCCATGTGGAGCATAGAAGGACTTACACATCTCCCACATACTAGGTTGTAGAAAAAGCTTTTTAACGCAATTACCATAATTTTAAAAATGAATATAAAAGATGTCCAAACAACTACTTTAAACATTTACAAAAATAATTAAGATTTCATTTTTCACAAGTTAATCATTAAAACATAAGACACTCATAGTTTCTTCACATCATTATAATTATTAGAAAATACTTTTCATTTAAACTATAACATTATATATGGAGCATTAGAAAATGTAGACATTTGGTGAGCACCTCTAATCAAGATAACATATTAACACATGAATTTGCACAAGAGCTCATAGAGTTTAATAACTAAATTATTGAATTTTTTGTTCTTAATTTTATAAGATTTTTTTTCCTTCTTAATTTTATAAGAATTATTATTTTTTAAATAAATTTTAATTTTTAAAATAATTTATTTTAGAGAGTTTTTTAACAAAACTTGGTTAAAGCTTAGAAAACCATTTTTGTATACTTATCCTTCTCAGTTGACCATGTATCATAAGTCAATTATCCCTCCTCCCAAGTCACTACCACCATATATATGTCATCCTCATCTTTCTTTTGATCTCCCTTTAATTTTTTAATTTTTCTATCGGTGTTTTCAATTAATATGCTTCATAAAAGATACTAAAAAAATATATTGGTGAATGTATTTTCCTCTTTAAATCCAATCTATGCACACTAAGAAATATATTGGTGAATGTATTTTCCTCTTCAAATCCAATCTATGCATACTATTGTTTTTACAAGATATATGGTTGATTCTAACAACACAAATGGTGCAATCGATCAATATTGTTTTTACAAGATATATGGTTGATTCTAACAACACAAATGGTGCAATCGATCAATATCATCATTACACAGTGAAATTCATTCTCTAAATATAATTATCTAAGATGGAATGTGTGTATGGTAATAATCATATGAAAATACAATATATCACGCTTATAGTGGTGGGTTGGGGATAGGTGCCTACAAAATTTCATTTCCTTGTTGTGCATATTTCTTAGTAAAACTACAAAATTAATTCAAATGGCACTTAAGGAGAATACCCTCTCAAAAATATATAAAGGATTCATTTTTTTCAGTGGAACAAAGCTAGTTCAAAGCTTTAAAATGGTGATTCCTCATATCTCAACTTCATCCATTAGAAAAAGCCAATGGATAAAATGGTCTATCAACATGCTTAGGTGACATCATCCCAACTGCAATCCAAACCCATGCCTCCATGTTCTCAAGCTAATATAAATATATACTTCATTCATTGTCCTTGTTTTCATTTTAGTGCCCCCATTATGCATTGTATGGAATTGTTTTTATATTTTCTTTATTTTGTTAAAGAAGGATTTATGTATTTTGTAGTTGTAGTTTTTTTTAAGCTTTATATCCTTTAAGTAGATTGAGATTTCATGCATTTCACTATATGTTTGTGGATCTTTTAAGGATGATATGTTCGTTTTGAGTATTGGGTTGTAGTTTTTGGAAACTTTATGTTTTTTTGAATAATCAAAGATTTTATATGTTTGGAAATTTCATTGTTATATATATATATATATATATATATAAAATTTTGAATCATTGATACAAATATGTAATGTGATCCAAACTAAATATTATTAGTAGTAACAGGGGTTGTGTTTTGTTGTTGATCTTTTTAGAAAAGTACTTTCAATTACATATGGAGGAGTCAAAAGGTTAGATATAACATGGTTGTAGGTGTGGTGGCATTTGAAGAAGATTTTTTTTTTAAATAAAAAAGTGATTATTTTTATCTGGAAGAAAAAAAAATGATATTGATTATTTTTTTTAGGATATT
>ML794569.1:0-23884 GCA_009831015.1 Picea engelmannii
TAAGGTTAATTGTCTATGTAATTAAGCTTTTTTACGAGTATGATGTCAATCAATAATAAAAATTCTTACTGAACTAAACCTTGTATAGTCATACAAACACTTTTATATCGATACTTTAGTTTATTTATAGTTTGGTTACTAGTTTTTTAAGAAAAAATATTATTTTAAATCTTTTATTTGTAAAAATGTGACTATCTAAATCTAATCATTACTAATTTTAAAATTTGATATGAAATATGAAAAAATAAATTTGACATGATATATGAAAATTTTGATATGCATGCAATTTATTAAAAGGAGTTTACCATGATACCGTTTACATAGTAAAGTATACCTATACTCTACATCTTTAAAAAAACATAAACATCCATTAAAAACTATTATTAAATATAAAGTAAAAATAAAATTAAAACAATAACAATAATGAAAAATATTTGTATAATATTTTTATAAGAAAACATTTTCTATCATGCAAAACTCTACCATGCATTGCGATGGATACAAGTTGGAATGGTCTCTCGTTTCATTATTTTCTATGAAGTTTATCAAAACTTTGCATAGTATTTAAAACCTCAAACATACACACTGAGATATTGTTGGCAATGGACAAACTTTCTCTGGTTTTGAAACATTGTTTGTGGTAAAAGATCTACAGATATCCTCGTACTATTGATTTGAACAATAATTCTGATTTTGAATGCACAAATAAATACTAAATTTAAAGCTTTTGGACTTTGGGTTCTTTCATGAGAATTTTAAAAACGATTTTGCACTTTGCATTTTTTTTACAAGAGTTTTAAAAGAAGGATCTTTTGGCAAATTTGGAAGGATCAACATATTTCAACGGTATGTATTGTAGTCAATTAATTTTGCTGTTTAAAATATGATATACATTTTTAAGTAATGATTATTTATGCATGTGCATATAAATGCATTTTTTTAATTATTGAGTGATATGGTCGGTTCATATTGTTTGGGAAGTTGGCTTTTACAAGTCATGTCCTGTGTGCGGTGATAGAGACAACAAAAAAAATATAGGGTATTATTCATAAGAGGAAAAAAATGCAAAGTAATCTATATAAATTTCAAGGGAAAAAAGTGCATTATGTCGTTAAAGAAAGATTCACATCATACTAGAAATCTGTAGAGACATTGAAGACTTCAAAAATTGGAGATTAGACAAATTTTCTAAAAGCTCACAAGATTGCTCATTTAAAAGAACAATTTAAGGGTCACAAAAGCATTCGATTTAGGACAAGATTTATGAGTGATTTAGAGGTTAGGACTTAGCTAGAGCTCAAAGGTTACTTCCCAATTTAGTTTCTCGGGTCTTGAGTTCAAAACTTGACATTGGAATTTAAAGATTTTCAAAGTTATGTGATAATTGTGTGTGAAGATGTGCCACATCTCCTCATGTCTGTTAGGGTCCAAAACAAGGAAACAATAGCTAAACATGAAACTATTCTCCATGAGATTGAATGCTTTCAGATCCAACAAAGGCATACATATTCTCAAATCTTTAACCCTTCATTTATTACCTTGTAGTTATTTGATGGACTTGGATATCAATAGGCATTGATTTCATCCATCTTCAAGTGCATTTCTTACTCTCCAACATAATCGAGTCTAAGAAAAAATCGGAAGGTGAAATGACATACATCTACACCAACACCTTTCAGATGAGTGACAACCTATGTTTTGACGTCTACCTAGGGGATGAGCCTTTGATATGCAAAATGCCGGAGAAAAAACAAACATTCGTTAGAATGGTTCAATGGATGCCATGTCCATCCCAACTATGGATGTATATGTTACTAATTCTACAACTCCTTCCAAAAATGAAATGCATCTGCCATCACACTATAGATTCTATATAGAGGGAAACAAGACTATAGAAAGTTGTTATGATTTAAGTCATACGAAGTTGGAAGCTGATGATTATGAAAGTAGTTTCCTTTAATTGATTAGTGATTGTGCATGTGACTATGAATGGGAATCCATGATGGAAGAAGAGGAGTAGGAGGAGGAATCATGCATCGACTTGGGGTTAAGGTTTGGGATTTCAACTCCATCACTAAGAGGGATAGCAGTGTGATATGGGCATTTTTCACACTGTCTAGATCACCACTCCAAAACTATACTATAGATGTCACTTTATTGGTTCACTAGAAGTGTCTAGGCATACTCTACACAACATCACATGCAAATTTGAAATACATTGTAGAACTATTTCAAAATCTAAAGGAAAGCAAGATTGACTTCCTATCCAATTTACAAAACAAGCTAATTGATTCAAGTAGAAAACATCAAACAAATTGAATCCATTAATAAAATAATTGCATAATAAGAAACAACATTGTCAACAAAAATGAGTAAGAACTATACCAAATGAAGGATATTGCACACTAATATTCATGGAAACCCTGACATCGTTATCAAGTTCACAGTGAAGCAATTTGTTCATAGCTTAATTTAATGGGGAAACAAGCACTAGTAGAGTACCAGATAATCTATTAGAGAAGAGTTTTAACTATGTGAGGTTGGTAAACATGTTGGATTACTGAGAGGGGGGGTGAATAAGTAATAGAGCAATTTAATCCTTTTTAACCATATAATCTAAGTGTTATATGAATGTAGCATTATCATCCAAAAACTGCAGAGTAAATAAGCAATGAACAAATGAACAATCATACACATACATAGTACACCAGTGTTTTACGTGGAAACCCAAAGCAAGAGAAAACCACAGAATGTTTTTTCTTATATGTCTTGAAGAATTACATTCATTGGAAGCACCAACTTCCTTTGTTTTCCAGCTACAACTGGAAGGCTCCAACCCCCTTGTTTCTCAGGCTACAACTTGAAGGAAGCTCCAACTCCCCTATTCTCTGGCTACAACCAGAAGGAGGCTACAACCCCCTATGTTCTCCGGCTACAATTGGAAGGTGGCTACAACCACCTATCCTTGCCCCGTCCAACTGCCCTGAAGTAGAAGTAGAATGATGGAACCACTGTCACACGATCACTATGAGATATATCGTTGTAAACCTGAACCATGCATCAACCTGTACCTCAACATGTAATCAACCTGTACCATAAACAAGTGCATCAACCATGCACCAACCTGTACCAAAACAACTTGTAATCAACCTGTACCATAAACAAGTGCATCCAACCATGTACCAATCATGTTTCAACTACTCATCAACTATGACTCATCAATATGTACCAGCATCATCAACTATACATCTCATGTATGTGTCAACTCATCAACTACTTGTCTCAACCATGTACCCAACATGTACCTTAACCAAAATCCCTCATCAATTTCATCATCCACATATGATTTGTAACTCTATAATAGACCTGGTGTATATGATCACATACATGCAAACCTTCCTTAACTTTAACAACAAGAGACTAGCATTTTCATCAAACTTTTCTTTAGTCTCACACGACTAGTTTTGGATTAGTCAACAACCCTAACTTGAAATAATCATAACTATGTACATGTAATGAATAAATATCTGAAACTGATACACAATGTTCTTCGATGTGTTTTGTGCAATTCCTCCAGGTGTCACTACTTGAAACCTCTCATAAAAGGAGTTATAGCAAAAATGGCATACCTTGTTGAATTTTGGTTTATTCTAGAGAACGACCTTGTAGAGTGCGCCCCGCACGGAATATTTGTTGAATAGATCTGAAAATGTTACACAACATACCAAAGACTGTACTCTAACCAACACATTTGGCCTTACTAAATTTGGATTTGTTATGAAGAATTTATGACGTTTTTACTCGAAACACTTGTTTTAGACTAGTTTCAGGACTAGCCACAAACCTTATTTTCCACAAAGTGTAACTCCAAAAATACAATGACCCACAAGCTGAATTTTTTACCACAAATACTTGGATATGTTTCATCAATGTCCTATCAATTTCATGGTGTGAATCATTCTAGAAAAAAAGTTACTGCGAAAACGGTGAGATGACCTGTAAATAACATACCTTAGAAAGCATCATCAAAATAATTTATCCTCCCTTGAATTCTGGCCTTCTTTTCTTCACCTTCCCTCTAAAATTCGGCTTAGATATCCTTTGGTTATCTCAGTCGCCTATAGATATTCAATATGCTCAAATGTGATGTAAAATGAAAGAGCCTTGCCTCTTATTTATACTCTCCATCTTCTAGGTCACTTAACCTATTTTCCTCATTTTTAGGGTTAACCACTTTCCATAATTAGCAATTTATCTATTACTTTATCATTTAAATATTCCTCCTTGACTTTGTCACCTCACTTTATCATTTAAATAATCTTCTTTGATTTTGTCACTTCACTTTATTATTTAAATAATCCTTCTTGACTTTGTCACTTTACTTTATCATTTAAATAATAATTTCTTCTTTGCAAGCTCTTTGACTTCTTTGACCTTTTAGGGATTCAAGCCAACATACGAAGGTCCTCCAACTTCGTAAGGCCATAACTCTCAAACCGTGAGGAGTTATGTGACGTTCTACATACCACCAGAAATTGCATGACATGTATTATCCATATAGAATAGTATTACCTTCAAATATATTAAAACTAATACCATTATACATGAAACAACCTTGGGTCCATTACCCAAACCTTTGTGCTATCGAAATTCGCTACCAGACTTTCTTCAAGGGTTGACATCAATGAAAACCAACCTTAATCACTAATCTCCCCCTTTGGCATTGATGGCTACACTCTGATGCAATATTGAAAGTCATATCACTCATGCTCCCCCTGGAAACATGCCTTTGTCCTTTGCATCTCTATGACCATTGTCCCCCCTAGAACCATGCCTCCGTCCTCTGCATCTGATGAATCTCTCCCCCTTTGTCATCAATGGCAAAGGTATCTTTCCATCCGGGGTTGCTCCCCCTGATTGAATTGTCCTCTTTATGGTGCTTCCTCGTGTACATCTAAGACATATAAGATAAGCATTCAAAATCATTCATTTTGGAGTAGAAATAACTTCGAGTCTCTGGCGAAGATACTCAAAGGCTTCCCATGGAAGTGGTATTGTAAATATGTCTGTCAGTTGTTATTTTGTGCCCACATACTCAACTCTAATGTTCTTTTATGCAACATGTTCCCAAAGAAAGTGATACTTGATTGAAATGTGCTTCGTCTTGGAGTGCATCACCGAGTTCTTTGAGATATTGATGGCGCTTGTATTATCACAATAGATTGGAATGGGCTCATCATACTCAACTTGTATATCTTTCAAAGTTTGTTTCATCCAAAGAACCTGTGTACAACATGTTGTTGCTGCTGCAATATACTCTGCCTTGGCTGTAGATAGAGATATTGATGATTGTTTCTTTCTTAGCCATGAAACTAAACACTCACCCAAGTAGAATGTTGCTCCACTAATGCTTCGTCGGTCATCAATACAACCTGCCCAATCTTCATCTGTGTAGGCAATAAGAGATAGATCCTTTCCTTTTGGATACCATAATCCAAACTCTTTTGTTCCTTTGAGATATCTGAAAATTCTCTTCACTGCTAATACATGTGATTCTTTTGGTGCTGCTTGAAATCGTGTCACATGTCCAACTGTATGCATTACATCTGGTATGGATGTTGTCACATATAGTAGGCTCTCAATCATTGACCTGTATTGCCTCTGATCTGTAGACTTTGAATCATCATCTTTGCTTAACTTGCAATTGGTTTGCATGGGAGTGATAACTGGTTTGTAATCTTCCATTTCGAACCTCTTTAGCATTTCTCTGATATACTTGGTTTGAGAAATAAAAATTCCTTGGTTGTTTTGTCGTATCTGAAGTCCTAGAAAGAAGGATAGTTCTCCAAGCAATGACATTTCAAATTCATTCTGCATATCCTTTGCAAATTTATGGCTTAACCTGTCATCATCACTACCAAAAATAATATCATCAACATAAACTTCAATTAATAAAATATTACCTTGACTTACCTTGATGTAGAGGTTGTTGTCTGCACTTCCTTTTATGAACCCTGCTTGTTGTAGATATTTATCCAGTCTAGAATAACATGCTCTAGGAGCCTGTTTTAGACCATACAAGGCCTTCTTTAATTTCCACACATAGTCTGCATTCTTTGACAATTGAAATCCTTCTGGTTGTTCCATGTAGACTTCTTCTTCAAGTTCCCCATTCAAAAAAGTTGATTTTACGTCCATCTGATACACTTTAATATTTTTGAAGCATGCATAAACTAAAAGCAATCATATTGCTTCCATTCTAGCAATTAGGGCAAATGTCTCTTCAAATTCGATTCCTTCAACTTGTGCATATCCTTTACATACTAATCTAACTTTGTTCCTTGTAACCTGTCCATCTTCGATCAATTTATTCATGTATACCCACTTTGTGTCGATCACATTCTTATCCTTTGGTCTTGGAACGAATTCTCAAGTGTCATTTTTTTCTATTTGATCAAATTCTTCATCCATGGCCTTGTTCCAAAATTCATCTTTGATGGCCTCTTCAAAATAGTTTGGTTCAATCATAGATGTGAGTGTTAGGTGTGTTTGTTCAGGTGAACGGATTCTTCTTCTAGTCTCAACTCCTGCATCTTTGTTTCTGATAATCTAATCTGAAGGATGATTCTTTTGTACTCGTCTGCTAGGTGTCTTTGGAGGCACTTGTTGAACTTGCTCTTCTGCTTCTGTCATATTCTTTTCATCTTCCTCTTCTACTTCCTTTTCATCTTCTGCTTCTTCTTTGAAAAACTGTTCCATTGATTCATTTTCTTCTTCCTTTGATTCTGGTATGCCTGTTTCATCAATTGTTACGTTGATGCTTTCTACAACTTTGTTCAATCTCAGATCGTAACACTTGTATGCTTTGCTTTTACTTGAGTAACCAACAAGTACTCCTTTGTCCACACGAGATTCAAACTTTCTCATTTTTCCATCTTCTCTTTTGATGTAGCATTTGCTTCAAAAAACTCTAAAGTGCTTCACATTTGTTGGTCTTTCTTTCCATAGCTCGTAGGGAGTTTTGTCAGTGTTGTTTCTGAGCATTACTCTGTTTTGAATGTGAACTGTTGTATGCACTGCCTGTGTCCAAAATATATTTTTCAATTTGGAATCCATTAGCATTGTTCGAGCCATTTCTTGTATTGTCATGTTCTTTTTTTCAACAACTCCATTCTGTTGAGGTGTCCTAGCAACAGAGAATTGTCTTTTTATTACATGATTGTTGTAGTAGTCCATAAATTCCTTTGAAGTGAACTCTCCTCCATTATCAGATCTCAAACATTTGATTTTTAAATTCATTTCATTTTAAACCATTTCCTTGTAGATCTAGAAGTTTTCAAAAGCTTCTGACTTATTCTTGAGAAAACAAACTACAGTCATTCTTGTATAATCATCAACTAATAACATAAAGTATTTCTCACCTTTTAAACCCTTTGTTATAGTTGGTCCAACTAGATAAGTATGCACAATTTACAGTGGTCTTGTCGTTGAATATTCCTTTGATTTGAACCTGGTCTTTGTTTGCTTTCCTTGTTGACAATGCTTGCATAAAGTGTTGGTTGGTTTCGTGATCCGGGGCATTTCTCTAACTGCTTCTCTTCTGTTGACTTTGACAAGGTTATCAAAATGTATATGGCCCATTCTTCTATGCCATAGCCAACTTTCATCTTCCTTTCCTAGACAACACTTTTCATTTCCAATTTCACTTAATACATATATGTTGCTTGAAGTTCTCGCAGCTGTAGCAATGAATTTTTCTGAACCTTCTTTTCTTATCTTGCACTTTTGTGAATCGAAAGTAACTTTATGACCTTGGTCACACATTTGACTCACACTTAGAAGATTATATTTCATATCTTCTACTAGTAGAACATTTTCTGCCTTGGTATTCTTGTTCTCAATTCTGACTGTGCCTTTTCCAATGATTTTAGCTGAATCATCATTATCGAAAGAGACTAATCCATCTCTTTCCTTTCATAATGTAAGAAACATGTCTCTATCACCTGTCATGTGTTTTGAACAACCACTGTCAACATACCAACCACGTTTCTTCTGCTTAGCTTGTAGAGAAAGTCTGCATTCTTCATTGTTATACTGATCCTGCTTTCTTATCCATGTTCTTTTCTAAGGTTTCTGTCTGTGACTGTTGTTATTCTGTTGCGATTCTCTAGGAGGGACTGTCATTCTGCAATCTTTGGCCATGTGTCCAAAATTGTTGAATTTGTAACATTCCACCTCAGTGCTCAAAGATTCAAACATGTTGTAACTTCTTCCCTGTGTTTCACTAGGCCTTCTTGAATAACCCATTTGTGTACAACTTTCAAAGTTGTTTATGTTCATATTGTTAGCTTTGCAATTCACGACTTTATGTCCAAAATTATTACATGCATAACATAAACCAAAAAAGATAGTTTGACACATGGGAGTTGAAAATCTTCTGAAATGAAGTACTCTTATAAATTCTTCTTCTTCCTGAGGCCTATCTGTCGGTTGTTGATTATGAAATATGAATCTTCTCGGTGGGGGAGTGTCCCTGTAATCTTCCTATCCCCCTTGATTGTTTTTGCATAGCTTTTTGGATATGTTTATTGTTTTGTTGTTTTGGAGCTTGATCATTTTTCAGTCTGATTATATCCAAGTCTGGACTTGTCATGATGAGATTTTTTACTGTTGATAATGTCATCCAAAACTTTTGAACTGTTCTGCATATTTTTCTTTTGAAGATCCTTTCTTAATGTGACAATCTCTACTTCCAAATTTCCAATGATCTTGTCTTTTTCTTTTAGTTGTTCTTTGAGTGCTTATTCAATTCTTCTATCTTCTTCTATTTGAACCTTCAAAATTGTGATCATTTGTTCTAGTTCTTGAGTGTCTTCTTTCTTGTCTAGTTTTGTTTGTAGTTTCTTCTTTTTCTTCTTTTCTCTTCTGATAACTTCTATGGCACACATTAATTCCTCTCGGTAGTCAACTTTTGCCTCTTCAATTTCTTCTTCGACTTCTTCATATTCTTCTTCGGCTTCTTCATATTCTTCTTCAAAGTCTTCTTTATCAAAGTTTTCTACTGCCATGAATAGAACTCTTTCTGTGTCACTATCACTGACTTCATCTTCATCTGATGATGAGATGACTTCTTTGGTGCATAAGCTTTTCTTGAAAACTTTCTTTGTGGTTCTTTTGTCTTTATATGTTTATTTGTCTTTTGAGTAACCTTCATCATTTCTCTTTTTCTTATAAGAACATTTGTTAGCAAAATGACCAATACCATCACAATTAAAACAAATTAAAGGAAGCTTACCTCTATACCTACCGTCGATTCCCTTGTTCAGTTTTTTGACAAAGTTGGCCACTTCTTCATCATCTTCTGAGACGTCATTGTTGTTGCTATGTTCTTTTTTTCTTCCCTTTTGCTTTGAATTTTTGGATGCTTCTTTTATATCTGGCTTTTCCTATTCAGTTCTCATTTCATATGTTGTGAAGATTCCATGCAATTCATCCATGCTTATTGAGTTTAGATCTGATCTTTCTTCTAGTGTTGATATCTTAGGGTCAAATCTCATAGGAATAGATCTTAGTACTTTTTGAACAATTACAGATTCTTTGATTTATTCTCCCAATCCTATGATTGCATTTACTGTTTCATCAACTTGTAAAAAGTAAGCTGCAATATTCTCATCTTCCTTTATCTTAAGTTGTTCGAACTGACCTCTGTAAGTTTGAAGCTTTGTTGCTTTGACTTTTGAATCTCCTTCATAAATATTTTGAAGTTTATCCCAAATCTCTTTAGCGGATTTACAATGTGCAACTTTGGTGAATACCTTCCCTCTGAAATTCGGCTTAGATATCCTTTGGTTACCTCAGTCGCCTATAGATATTCAATATGCTCAAGTGTGATGTAAAATGAGAGAGCCTTGCCTCTTATTTATACTCTCCATCTTCTAGGTCACTTAACCTATTTTCCTCGTTTTTAGGGTTAACCACTTTCCATAATTAGAAAGTTCTCCATTACTTTATCATTTAAATATTCCTCCTTGACTTTCTCACCTCACTTTATCATTTAAATAATCTTCTTTGATTTTGTCACTTCACTTTATTATTTAAATAATCATTCTTGACTTTGTCACTTTACTTTATCATTTAAATAATGATTTATTCTTTGCAAGCTCTTTGACTTCTTTGACCTTTTGGGGCTTCAAGCCAACATATGAGGGTCCTCCAACTTCGTAAGGCCATAACTCTCAAACCGTGAGGAGTTATGTGGCGTTCCACATACCACAAGAAATGACATGACATGTACTATCCATGTAGAATAGTATTACCTTCAAATATATTAAAACTCATACCATTATACATGAAACAACCTTGTCTCCATTACCCAAACCTTTGTGCTACCAGACTTTCTTCAAGGATTGACATCAATGAAAACCAACCTTAATCAACAAAACAAACCAAAGTCTAAAGGTATTCTGATGACCAACTTGTTTTGATAAAGATTCAAGGATTCCATATATAGGCTCCCCACACTGGCAGGAATCGAACAATTGAAGCGTTGAACCTCTTTCAAGCTTTTAGGTCTACCCATTTCCACTAGACCAAATGTTATTGTAAAGCTCAATCTATACAATCTCTCATGTGAGTTAGCTCGAGTGGTTGAGTGTTGTGGTTACTCGTTACTACGAATGAGGTATCGAGGTCAAATCCCCAACCAATTATTGTTGATATTGTTGAGCCTCACTCGATGTCCCCACTAGATTAGGCCAATCATCAGGTCGACGATTTACCTTGTTTACCATCCACTAAATGTGTGGAAGTACTCATGGGTTTCCCATGATTTCTAACCAATTAACATAGAATAGTTTCACGATCACATGTTGTCCTTTGTAAGTGTTTTAAAAATACCATATTTTGTTATAAAAGAAGCATAAGTGGAGGTAGACTTGGAATAGTTATGTTGTTCACATGTTGTCCTTTATAAGTGTAAAATATTATTTTTCTTATAAAATAAGCAAAAGTGGAGGTAGAGGGGGTGTTTTTTGGGAGATTCATGGTTATTAGGTTTTGCCAAGGGGTGTTTTATTTGAGAAATGGATTTTCAACGGATTTTTGGAATTTGGGAAGAAAAATATGGAGAAGTGTAGAGAGTAGGAGTAAATCCATCTTACTAAGGTTTAAGTATTCGAGTGTGGGCTTATACGGTCAAAAAACCTAAGAGGTTCTCTGAATTGGAAAGGAGGATTTTGCTTGATTGCTTGGGAAAAAGCTAGAGCAAAGCTAGCTAGGAGCACTATTGGGGTAGGAAATTTTTTAGTGTCCGACACAGGTAATTCTCTAACATTTTCAATGATTCGGCTACAATGAGTCATGATGAATTCACACATAAATATAAACCCAAATGATTTATTTGATTCATTTAAAATTTCGTAACCATGTAAAGTATCGACAATGAATAATGATGCATAATACTTTGTTTGTTATGTTCATATATTTATATCATTGAAATGATATTTTTGCTTATGTTCATTTGCAAAAACTGCTAAATTTGTGTGTGTCTAGTGCCCTTATTAGGAGGGGCACTATAGTTTGCAAGTATTACACAATCCCAATAAATGCATCACAAAATAGATAATAGAGATAAAACAATGCAATTCCATGAAAATAATTAAGGTTTGTGCATGGTGTGTCAAGGTTTCCCTTTTTTTTGTACTGAATAAAACTTTAGGACATAGTTTCTTGAAGGGTGTGTGTATGTAGTGCCCCACATTCTAAGCCCTTTTTTGATCTTGACTTAGATCATGTTGTTCTTGATTTAATTGATTCAACTTCCTTAAACCAAGGTTGATTGGGCTTGTTTATGCAATTTAGATAACGTGACTTGTGTGGGCAAGTAGTTATCTAGGATTCATGGTTATGCGATATTTGATCACAATCATCTTATGTTTTGTAATGCAATGAGATGCCTTATGTTGTTAGCGAGATACTTCATCCTTAATGGTTTACTTATGACGGTTAAGTTGTTTAATGCATAATGCAGATTATCTTATGCATCATGTTTTGTGTTTTAAATCCTATGTATGAGATGTTACATTCTTATACTTGCCTAGGAATCATAAGATTCCTTGGAATTATAAAAATCCTAACGGAGCTACCACTACTCACCACAACTCGCATATACATGCACATTTACTCTGATAGACCGTCCTTACTGGACCTTCAGGATCTGTCCAGGGATGATCAATCCCCTAGGATATAAAATCCTAACTGAGCTACGTGTTGTTGGTCATGATACCATAGTATCATCAGCATCACTGCCCCTTTCGAGGGAGGTCCTTTTGGACTATACCAAGCTTATTTCAAAAGTTTTCAAACTTTACACAAGACAGAGGCTTAGTCAACACATCTGCAACCTACTCATCTGTGCCAACATATTGGAGCCTTACAACTCCCCTCTCCACCATATCACGAATGTAGTGATATCGTATTTCTATGTGTTTCGACTTGTCATGGAACACAGGGTTCTCTGTCATCTTTATGCAACTCTGGTTATCACATAGAATCATGGTTTCTTCCATCTCCAGATCAAATAGACCTATCAACAACTTCTGAAGCCATATAGCTTCACAAATGGAAAAACATGCAGTAATGTATTCCACTTCTGCCATGCTGAGAGAAATATTGGATTGCTTCCTGCTCTGCTATGAATTCATGGCTGACCCCGGACAAAAACAACATCCTAAAGTGCTCTTTCTATCAGACTTCCATCCCAATCTGAATCAGTATAACCAACCAGTTTGAAGTCATGATCTCCATTATAACAGAGACCAAAGTCCAATGTACCCTTAAGGTATATAATCATATGTTTTGCAACAACAAGGTGAACATGTCTGGGCTCTACTAGATACTGACTCAAGGTGTTCACAACAAAACATATATCTGGCCTAGTATTCGTTAGATACATCAATGATCCAATGATCTAACTGTACAGCGTAGCATCAACCAATTCCAACAAAGTATCAACCAGGAGCTTCAACTTTATTTCCATGGGTGTGTTCATGGATTTGCATTCCAACATATCAAACCTCTTCAGTATTTCAACTGCATACTTCCCTTGGTTAAGGAAGATCTTCTCTGGGCTCTGCCAAACCTCAAGACCTAAAAAATAATGCATTAGGCCTAGGTATTTCATCTCAAACTCTGCAATGAGCTTCTTCTTACAATTTGTGATGAAATTTTCTTCTCCAGTTAAGAATAATTCATCTACATACAACAACAATATAATTGGCTCATAATTCATAGCCTTGAAGTAAAGGTTAGAATCAACTTTACTTTTGGTAAAGCCCAAGCTCGTTAGGAAACTGTCAGTTTTGTCATACCAAGCTCTAGGATCTTGCTTCAATCCGTACAGAGCCTTCTTCAATCTGCAGACACGAGTCTTTCTATCTTCAACTTCAAACCCTTGAGGTTGTTATATATACCCTTCTTCTTCAATAACACCATTTAAGAAGGTTGTTTTCACATCCATATGGTGTAACTTCCACTTCATCTTGGTTGCAAGAGCTATGATGGTTCTTGTAGAAGTGTATCTGACTACATGAGCAAACGTCTCTTCATAATCAATGCCTTCCTTTTGAGAAAAGCCACAAGCTACAAACCTTGCTTTATGTTTTTCAATACTTCCATCTGCAACATGTTTTATCTTGTATAACCATTTGGAAGATACCACATCTTTGTTCTTCGGTCTGGGAACCATTTCCCATACATCATTATTTATAATGGATTGGTATTCTTTTGTCATGGCATCTTTCCATTCTTTCTTCTGAATGGATTCTTCAAAGCAAGTAGGCTCTTTTTTTATGACATCACACATCAAAGCCATGTAACTGGTGAATGTCTTAGGTTTCTTGACTTGTCTCATGGTTCCTTCTGGGGCACCATACTTCTCTCCATCTTGAATAAGTTCCCTTGCCCAAGTTGGCTTTCTCTTGTGAGAGATCGTCATTTGGGGAGGTTCTTGAGATTCTATCATATCATGATCTTCTGGAATATCATCATCAAGGGCATTTGTAACTTCCCTCACTGGTACTGCAACTCTGGGAGCTACAGGCTCTTCTTCATATACTTCTTCAAGCTGGCATCTCCTTGATTTCTTGAGTGTTGCATCTTCATCAAAGGTTACATCTCTATTGATCTCAATATGATGAAAACCTGGTATGTAAATTCTGAAGGCCTTAGAGACCTCATAGTATCCAACAAATATTCCCTTTTTTCCTGAAGGGTCCAACTTGGTTTTCTTTTCTTTCAGAATGTGTTCAAACATCAGACAACCAAATATATTGAGATGGCTTACATCTGGCTTCTTTCTAGAGAACATTTATTTGGGGGGTTTTGAATCCAAGTGCACTATGGGATAATCTGTTGTGGACATACATTGTTGTTCTTGCTACTCCAGACCATAAGTGCATTGGAAGATCTTGATCATGGATCATAGTCTTCACTGCTTCCATTGTAGTTCTATTCTTTCTTTCTACTACACCATTTTGTTGAGGATTATAGGGAGTGGTGAGCTCCCTCTTAATCCCGACATCTCTACAAAAGCTTACAAATTCTTTTGAGGTGTTTTCTCCTCCATTATCTGACCCGAGTATCTTGATTTTTCTTTCAGAGAGATTCTCTATCAAGGCTTTGAATTCCTTGTATTTTCCAGACACTTCATCTTTTGATTTCAAGAAGTAAACCCAAGTCTTGCAAGAATGATCATCAATAAATGACACATAGTATACATACCCACTAAGAGAGGTTGATGGCATTAGGTCACATACATATGATTGGATGAGCTCCAAGATTCCTTCTGCTTTACTGTCGCTCTTCGGGAAAGGATTCTTTATGTTCTTTCCTTGTGCACATCCCTTCCACACACCTTCATGATCAACCTTGAATTTTGGTAGACCTGTAAGTACCTTGCTTACATATGGTAAAGCTTTGTAGTTGATGTGGGATAGTCTTCTATGCCAAAGGTCATTTAGTGGAGTGAGTCAAGGTTGCATCTGAGTGACCTTTTAATTTAAATAGGCCACCTTCTTTTGTTCCAATAACAATTGCATCTTCTATTGTTTTTCCTTTAGGCCACATAAGGACTTCACCATCTATGAATGCAACCCTCAAGCCTTTATTATCTAAAGCTGAGATAGAAAGCAAATTCTTCGTCAAACCTGGTACATATAGTACATCCTTCATCTTCATCGAGGTCCCTGAATCAAGTTTGTAAGTAGATTCTCCTACTCCTTTGATAGGGTACTGGTAATCATCTATGAGTGTAACTTTATGGGGAAAGTTCTTTTCTATAAGGCTAGAGAGGATGTCTCTATGACCTGTCATGTGCTTAGAAGCACCACTATCTATGAGCCAATTGTCCTCTCCAGGTGACACAGATCCTGAGAGGGCAGAGAATAAAACATAGTCTTCAATCTTTTCTGTAATCATCTTTGTGATTGGCCCATCATCTTCAACTGCATGGGCATGGTGTCTTTTGTTATTCCTCTTCTTGTATTCTTCTCTTCTAGCTACACAATTATTAGAAATATGTCCTATCTTATCATAATGGCAACATTGATAAGAGGAGAAATCCTTTTCTCTTCTTTGTCCTTTCTGAAACTTCTGGAATCTCCTTGGAGGGTGAGATTCTTTATGGAAATGGGTAAATCTCTTTAGGGAGTGAGATTCCTTATGTAGGTGAGTCTCCTTCTGGAAGTGAGACCTTTTATTTCATCCTTTAGCACGAGAATCTAGGGCTTGATCTTCATCTCTTAGTAGTATTTCTTCTCAGTTAGCTACTCTAGCTTCTTCTTGAACACAGTCTTCCCAAAGATTGTCAAATTGGGGTTTTTCCTTTCTTGCACAGATAGTTTGGATGAAGGCATCCCAAGGTCTTGTGAGACCATTAAGAGCTAACATTATGAGTTTATCTTCATCTATGTTTTCTCTAATTGCTTCTAGTTGTTCCTTGAATTGAGAAACCCTAGAGAAGTAGTCATGAACAGTTTCTCCTTTATGCATCTTTGTATTCTTGAGTTGGGTTCTCAAGTTCATCTTCCGATTGATATTCCTTCCTTCATACATTCTGGTTAGGGCATCGAACATTTCTTTTGGAGTATTCTTAGAAGGCACTTGAGGGATCAAGTGGTATTTAATAGAGTCTGCAATGATTCTTTTGGCCCTAACCATATCCCTCTGGTACTTTTCTTTGGCTGCAGCATCTGCGGGCTCAGGTACATTTTCCTTGATGAATCTTGCAAGGTCATTTTCTTCAAGAATGAGTGCAATCCTATACTTCCAGGCATGGAAGTTTTCCACACCTTCTAACTTGTCAACAAGCTTGGTGCTTGCAGATATCTTGCCCTGGCGCTGGGAAAATGACCAAAAAATGAAATTGCTCAGAAATTAAATATGAACTTACCAGGAGGTGTGCTTAGCTGAGGCGAATATGCTGGTGCAGTCTGTTTTCATAAAATCCAAATTTTTCCCTTTGAAACTGAGCCTACGCAAATATGGACTAGTGCTTCTAGTATTGGTTTTGGTTTCCTGGTTCTCTGGTTTTTTGGTACCAGTGAAAACTAGGGTTTCACTTTCCGGAGGCTCCATCCATTGAAAAGGTGTGCTCAAGCTGCCAATGAGTTCGCTAGGCTAGGGGGCACTTCCCTATATAGTTTTTAGGCTGGAATTCTCTTCCAACAAAAAGCCCTAATTTTCTTGTACGACAACAATGATGTTTTTGGTTACACAGTGAAAGGTGCTCTATTCAGTCAAGCTCTGATACCATGTTAAATTTAGAGTTGCTATTAAGTTTTTTTTAATTTACTAGACAATAATAACATAAGAAGGATCACTGAAAGGAACACAATCACAAGGTACACAAAATTTATCCTAGGAAACCCTCATGGGGGAGAAAACACAACAAAAACTTCCTTAATATATATTGCCAATGCAATGCCAAGAGAATAGACCAAACACTAGAGAATATTCAAGACTGAGCAATGTGCCTCTCTCTCCTTCTTTCGGTAACTGCAACTTTCTTCAAACTTGCGCATTAGATGAGTGACTTGAGTGAGTGAGTGAATGAGGCACTAACCTCTCTTATTTGTACTAACTGAGGAGTGCTAGGGTGGTGTCTCTTCATTGGGCGGGGCCGACTTCTCCAACTAGTGGCTAAAACCATTTTAATTAGCCCTAGGGTCGACTTCTCAATTAGCCTTACTTAATTAGGGTTTGACCAATTCACAAAAGGGGATTTGGTCTTATACAAAGCCCGACATGATCAATCCAAAAAAAGGGATTGACCTATATGATAATAACTCAATTATAATTAGAATATTCTTTGCAGTTACAATATTTCAACAATGTAATCCCGTGTGGGGGATATTTGATATGTATAGGCCTAATTTATATATTTGTATTGTATGTGATTACTAAGGATAATTATGATAAATGTGTAGATATTTTTATGAACTAACAATCAAACTATGGACCCCGCAAGGGTCAAGTGACAATATCCATAACAGGGAGGCTATTGCATAGTGGTTCATATTACAATATTGACATTGAGTAAGCTATCACATATTGGTTTTATTTTTCATTCTTGATAAATAGTCGTGATACTCTAATAGATGCTTGGCTAGTTTTGTCATGCAAGATATAGGCGATTGCCCAAGCAACCACAATATTGGACACAGTTTGATACATGAACTTGGGGTCAGTGTGGATAGAGAAGTTTGAAGGGTGATTCACTCTAAGTAGGGATGAATCAATATACATGTAGGTTCATTCCCACTAAGTTCTTTTATTGTTACTCCACCAAACTTGGGGTCATGGGATTGGGTGAGCATGTCCATTTCCCTTGATGGATGTGGTAGACCCTAGATGTTTGTTGTGGGCCATGAGAATGTAATAGCCTCCTCTCACTTTGTGTTCTATTCGACAGAGGAGTTGTACACGAGTAAGAAGAGTTTGTATGGTTTAGGAAGTTTAGGTATGTTGTTCTAAATTGTTTGAATGGGTTGGATCATCTTTGTGTGTCTTGTCTTTCCTAGAGGGAAAAATTGTTAAACTCGTGTGAGACAAGTGTGTAAGTCTTTGTTAGGTACCTTTATGGGGTGATCACTTGTTTGTTATTTTGGTTTGTTGTGTGTGCATGGTCATCCTATTATTATTGTTCATTATGTTGTGGTTTATCAAAGTGATAAGTGGTTGCATGCATATATGGTTAGCATGTTGAATATTTCTCCATTGCATGAGAAAATAGTTTGGTTAAATTAAGTATTGTTATAATGCATATACTTATAATCTTGATTGCAATATGCAGACACACGGGTGTGCACACACACATATATGCATGTGCACATGTGTGTACATCCATTTTTTTATAGGTAATATATCACGAGGGAAACATCCTAGGCACTTCCCCTCATTACGAGGATGGTACCAAAGCTTTAATTATTTAGGACACAAGGCCATGTCAACAACTCATGAATAGACCGTATAAAGTTCATAAAGTACACACATTTCTTAATATGTTATAGGTTTGTTATTATGTAAATAAGGATTATAATGTAAATGATAAGTCATGACCTTTGTTCTATGATGAGTCGTGACCTTTGGCAAGAACATGACTTATCATTCCCCACGTGTATTTATATACACATATTATATTTCATATGATGTGAAGAAAATATGTAAAATGGATAGTAAATAAAATATCATTTATTATGGAAATCTGGAATTATGTTATGTATTCATGATGTTCTCATGAAGTGGACCACCAAATCCACTTCAATTTATGATGGGAAACATCGATAATATAAGATGAATGTAAGATCCAAAGGCATTATAAGTTTGATTGTGTATTGATCGTTAGAGTTAGGTTTTGACATGCATAAGCTATGATGGGTTTGACAATATTGTTGAATAGAGTTGTGGTGAGTTCAACATAGTTTCAAGCTAATGGAGTTGTGGTGGGTTTGATAGAGCTAGGGTTTTTCAGAGCTAAGGTTTGATGGACATCAATTGCAACGGGTTTGGTAATGTTGGGTTTCATTTAGCAGAAGTTGCGATAGTTTTTTCATCATCGAGGTTTTATACATGAATGCATAGGTTTTATTTCAAAGTAACATCAGTCCTGTGTTGGAGAAGTGACAAAGTTGTTAGAATTGTGTTAAAGCAAGTGTTTGTATTACAGATGTGGCGAATTTGATTCATTTGGAATCATCTAAGAGGTGTTTTTATTGGAGTTGAGGTGGCTAAGGTACATGATTTGTGAAATGCTATAAAAGCTAGCTTGATTGAAGGATGCAAATGATTATGGTTTCTAAAGAAGGGAAAAAACTACATTTGGACTAGTAGCGGAGAGACGTAGGTTTCCCTACCTTATCACTAGATTAAAGAAGGTGTGGTGGAGTTGAGAGATAGAGATTTGATTGGATATTTGAGTGTAGCGAAGATATCATTACTAGACATTGATCCAGATTGGATTATTATATTATTTCCATCCATCTCGATGATTTTAGAGTGGAAAAAATTGAGGGAATCAACTTGCAGGGTCATTTTAGTGGCAAGTCTCAGTGTGGAAAATTGGGTTCCGGAACCTTTCAGAGCCATTTTGAGGCATTAAACGATGTTTTTTTGGGGTTATGGTGTCCAAAACGTATGTTCGCCCCCATGATGGTGTTCTACACTTTGACGCGTTTCCAATGGTGTAGACCGTGCGTCAATCAAAGTCTGTATGCAAAAGTTATGCCTCCCGCAATATGACCTATAGTGTTGACCACCATGGTACGAGAGGATGCCACATTAGACCCCATTACTCATGCCTACGGTGCTAGCTATGTGATAAATTTCAAGAAGATTCTAGAAGGTTGAAAACCCTACCACAATTGAGGGTCGAGGAAGTAAAAAACCTACCCCTAGATGGCTATCAGGCTATGTTAAATACTGAGCCTCTAGGTGGAGAAGGGTTCCAGTATTTTGCATTGTATCTTGTTCCATAGTTGAGAAGAACATCTGAGAGTGGTATTTTGTGAGCATAATAGAGGAGGAAAGATCATGTGGCAACCATACAGGGCACATGTCAAAGGCAACTCCACAGAGAGTGTCTCTTTCTTTGTACTTACATAAACTCTATACCAGAGAACAAAGAGCAGAGCAACCTCACTTTCTAACTGAGTTTTCTCCCGTATTGGGTTTCCAAGGTCATATCTTGTGTTTATTTGTGGATGGTGTTCTATTTTCCACATTTTATCTATTTCATGCGTAAGCAGAAAACTGATAACTAAATATTCTGGAGATCTAAAGGAAAAATAACCTTAATAGTAAAGATTTTAGTATTTTATTAGATTTATTGTGATGAACTGTTCCAGTGGAATATCCACGACAATTTACAGATCATACATGATTCATTGGATATAGAAGGAATGGTTGGCATTGGCATGAAGTATAGTAAAAATTTCACCCTTTAGGCAATGGTTTTTTCATTTCTCTTTGAGAATCCAAAGGGTAAAGAAGTAGTCACCTTGGGGGGTCCATGGTTGTATGGGGAAACTAGTCTTGTGCTTATTCCTTGGAATTAACACTTTAACTCTGTTACAATGAGAAGGGATCTTCCATTGTTGTGGGTTCACCTCCCAAGGTTATCTCTTAACTACTGGAAGCAAAAGATATTTAAAGCCATAAGAGAATCGCTTGGTACATTCAACACGTAGCCTTGTAAACTCTTGAGATGGAAGGGGTATTGCACCTCTTGATTCTCATGAGCACTAATGGGGGGTTTCCAGACAAAATTACCCTAGAGAGTGAAAAATCTACTAGGGTTCAAGACATCAATTATGAAAGATTGTCACTTTAGTGTAGATGTTGTGACAACACGGGGCACATTGTGTGTGACTACCCTAAAAGAGATCTCTCCTACAAACGTCAAAAGGGAGTGGTCATTCTACCAAAGGATTCGAAGTTGGTTGTACTGATTGACCTTCCTTCAATCTCTCATCCCGGGCATTGGGTTTTTGTGAACACATCTTTTGATTTGTGGTGAATGAAACATCTTTGGTGATTTTAGGAGAGAATTAAAAAAGCTCAGGGTTTTGACCTTCTCAGAGTAAGCATAATGGTCAAGTGGATATTATGATTTTGGGAAAAGACTCTCCATCAATATATTTTCTTAGAGAGCCATCCCAATGAACTTCAAATATTCTTTCCTTCCCAAGATAGTTATGTGAAGGTGGAGTGGAGCCTATGGAGTCAAAGATGCAAAAGGGAGGATGTTCAAATTCTTTGATGGCACATGCGAAGTCTATTCTTTAGTTTCAGAATGAGGATCTTGGGATTGTGGACAACACCCTTGCTACTTCAGTCTATATGAATGTTGGGTTTGAGAAGATTCCCAATTTAGGAGGGGAGTTAGACAAGGATGTTTCAAATGATGATAAAGAGACTTGGAAGGAAGCAGTTAGCTTGCATGAGTTAATGGTGGAGGGTAGTCTTAAGTTAATTTTTTTCCCTATCCCATGCGATTATATTATTGTTAGAAGTCATGAAATCAGGTCCAAAACTCTCGACCCTCAAGTTGGGACCCTCAAGATGGCATAGTTGTAATATCAGGTAAGGATAGGAAGGAAAGATTCATTCAACTTGATCTTTCTCTATCACCTCCTTGTTCTCATACTTGAGGGTTGCAAAGCGAAAGATTTGAGTGGAGATTTTTTTTAATCCAATAAACCTACTATACATTAGAGTTTTATTAATAGGACATCAATAAGAGTGCACCTTTACTTACATCTTAATGAATAAAAAAAACACTTAATTGTGAATATTGATGTTCCTATGAATGTTTTTTGGAAAGCTTGACCCCAACTTTCATAACTTTTGAAATTACATCTTTTCCCATATATATAGAGCCTTTGCTTATAAATTATGTTACAAGATAATGCTTTAATTTAAAAAAACATGCACAACCTTAATAAATATCCTGCATTTAGACAAGGACGAGGTACATAACCAACTGAGATGGAATAGTTTCGTGATCACATGTTGTCCTTTATAAGTGTAACATATTATATTCATGGTTATTGGGTTATATTCATGGGGAGGGAGATTCATGGTTATTGGGTTTTATGAAGTTTCTTTTATTCGAGAAGTGGGTTTATATTGGATTTTTGGAATTTGGAAAGAAAATATTGGAGAAGTATAAAGGGTAGGAGTAAAGTTATCATCTCAATGAGGTTTAACTAAGTATTTGAGTGGGGCATATATGATTACAATGAGGTTTAACTAAGTATTTGAGTGGGGCATATATGATTAGAAAATTGAAGAGGTTCTTTAAATTGACAAGGAAGATTATGTTTGGTTGTTAGGAAAAAAACTAGAGCAAAGTTAGTTAGGTGCTTGTTACATGTAATTTTATTTTTTTTACATTTTCAACAATTTGGCTACAATGAGTCATGATGAATTCATTCATAAAATAAAACCCAAATGATTTTTTTAGTCGTTTAAATTTTGTAACTATGTAAAGTATTGATGATAAATAACAATGTACAATATTCTATTTGTTACACTCATGGATTTATATCACTAAAGTGAGATTTTTGCTTATGTTCATTTACACAAACAACTAAATTTGTGTGTGTCTAGTGCCCTTATTGGGAGGGGCACTATAGTCTGCAAGTATTACACAATCACAATTAATGTATAATGAAATAGAAAATAGAGATAAAACAATGTAATTCCATGAAATTAATTAAGGTTTGTGTTGGTGAATAGACTTGGTCATAGGTTAAGTAATTGTGGATCATATTGTTATTAGAGCCCAAGTTCGAAAACACTCGGTGAACAATCTGTATGGTAAACACTCGCAATGGATACCAAAAGAGTGGAATGTCATTATTGCAAGGTCTTGGAAGAGAGCATTGTTGTACTGAACAAGATAGTAGCATGACCATTGGTCACACAATAAGGATTGAGTACAAAAGAGAACATATAGAACAAACCAAGAGTGAACAACCTAACAATTTAAGTAACATTCATTCTATTTCTTCATCTTCAAATATTCCACAAGTTTTTTAACATAACAGAGTTGCACCGATCATTCTAATAACATAAATGGATTATTTGGTCTAGTTATACAAAGAGTTAGAAGGAGTAAACATGGACAAGTTGGCCATACAAATAATGACTTGCCTCGAACCCTTTCACCTTCCTAAGCAAAATGAGAAGAGTATTGATAAGTGTATAGAAGTTGATTACTTCACTAGCCAGTGTTGTCATTTGTATAGATGCCTCCACCAACCATTTCATGAACGGTGCAAAGAGGATTTTTTGTTGGGTTTGCAACAAAGTATTAATCTTCTCATTGAGAACAACACATAGGAGGTTGAAAATTTAACACACCTTTACACTATGTTCCATTAGAGACTTTGTTAATTTTACAAGTTTTGCCAAATCAAGCTCAATGTTGCAACCAAGTGTTGGGATGAAGGTGTACACGTGATAATAAGATCAAACACCAACCTCTCAAACCTTCTTTGTCAACAAATCTTCATTGCGGTTTTAAGTTCTAATTGGTTCCTTTCAACCTTTGCTCCAAATAAAACTTTAAATTTTCTACTCTACTTTCTACTATCCCTCAATCAATATATTGAGCATATTTGACATATGTATATAAAATTTTACAATATAGTTGATTTTTCACAAGAATCAACTAATTTTTTTGTCGAAATTCCAAGATGTAGTGGTTCGAGGATTTTCAAATAAAGCCCATACAAGCATGCACTAAAATCGAATCTAAGTTAGTTATTGATCAGGGGATCAAATTTTGCTCAATTTTCAAAGTGCTCGGAATGCGACGAAAACA
>ML794569.1:28389-53029 GCA_009831015.1 Picea engelmannii
TATAATAGAGATAAACATAAATTTTTGCTTGCATTTGATCATTCTGTTTTGAAGTTATTATTTTGAACATTTCTAATGTGCTTGGATCTTTGTGATCCTTAATATATCCCAAGGTGCTTGCTATTTTGAAAATCAAATTTATTAATTTTGCTTTAATGGCTGACAGAATTTGAAAAAGAACAAAAGCGGGCAGAGGATGAGAGCAAAAGGGCACAAGAGGAGAGGAGACTGAGGCTGGAACTGGAAAATGAACACAATTCTTTGAAGATTGAATTGACTTCTGTCTTAAAACGTTTAAGTGATATCGAGACTACAAAGAAAATCGAGGACAGAGAGGTGGAACATGTGGAGGGTAAGAAAGTTAATGCCAATGAAGAAAAGAGACTGAGAGAACTTCTGGAAAAAGAACGACAAGCCACGGAATTTGAGAGGAAAAAGTTGGAGGAAATGAAGAAGCTAGTGAATACAGAGAAGAAAAAGGCAGATGAAGAAAAGAAACGTGCAGATGCAGCAAAGAAAAAGGTTGAAGAAGAAAAGATACATGCCGATGTAGCACAGAAAAAGGCAGAAGAAGAAAAGAAACATGCAGATGCAGCAAAGAAAAAGGCAGAGGAAGAGAGAAAATGTACTGAGATAGAAAGAAAAAAGTTTGAAGAAGAGAAGAAAAGAGCAGATGCAGAGAGGAAACGGGCAGAGGATGAAAAAATGAATAGGGAAATGCTAGAAAAGAAGCTCCAACAGGCAGAACTGGAAAGACAAAGAACAATGGAAGAGAGAAAACATGATGAAGCCAAGGAAAATGGACCTGCTTTACAGGAAAATGTGGATAGGAAGAAGTCAGAGGGGGAAAATAAATTGAAGGAGCAATTAAAAAAGGAGCGCCAACAATTGAAGGCTGAAAGGAGAAGGGCTGAAGAAGAGAAATCCCGAAGGGAGACATTAGAGAAGGAACATTCTGTGTTGAATGAGCACTTGGAAAAGAAACACCAACGACTAGAGGCTGAATTGAAAAGAGCTGAAGAAGCAAAGACACAAAGGGAAACATTAGAGAGAGAACAATCTGTTTTAAAAAAGGAATTGGCTTGTGTTACTCAATGTTTTAAGGCCCAGGAGGGTGAACTAAATGATACCAAAAGAGAGGTTGAACGCTTGCAGATGGAGGTTTGGGCAGTAAGTACATTTTCTTGTTTTTTATTTCGTGTTCTACTTTAATTATCAGGTTTGTAGCCCAATTTAGTTTTCTATGTAGGCTGATTTATCTTTAATTTCTTTTTCTTGTTGATGATGGTTACCATTGTTACTTGCAAACAAATGTTAATGTTGCATCAGTTCCAAAATATAGCAAAGATTGTATTTTTTAACAAACATACTTAATAGTTAGAAAATGGAGGTGGAATGTAGTCCCAAAAAACACCTATGTAACTATCTTTCTTTTTTCTTTTTCCAAGGAAAACCTTGCATGGAAACCCTCGGTCACTTCTCCTTATTTCGTAGATGGTACCCAGTGTAAACCCATTGGCGTTGATTATGGCACCTGAGCCAGTAGGGACATTGAGTGAGGCATGCGATAGAGGCAGCCAGCCTGGGGGATCGACTTTGAGACCACTTGCATGAATCTCAAAGAACTCAACCACTCGAGCTTGCCCACTAGGCTGTGAAAGCACCTATGCGACTATCTTTCTTTTTTCCAAGGAAGTAATCACAATTTCTATTTATAGAGAGAATGGAAATTACATTTCTTAGGTGCTTTTCACACTTCACAAAAAAATAAAATGCCACTAGAGCATTTCATATGAAATAAACAGGGAAGTATATCTTCCGTACAACTAACAATGTATTATAGTAATAGGTATTCAAGCACAAGCTGAGTTTGAGACTAAACACAAGAACTAAGAATAAAAGAATTTGTCAATCCTGCCTTTTTCTCCCTTCTTCTTGACCTCATTCCAGCCCCTTAAAGAAGAATCCACAGGGACTACCCATAACTTAAAGTTCAATTCACCACCATTCACAGTGGGTACCGATTCCTTATTAGAGTTAGAGCTTTCGGATTCATGAAGTCTCTTCTGTCCTCTTGATGGAGCTTCCTTAACAACTTCCATCCCAGAGGGGGAAACTCTTGTATTCTTTGCTTCCTTACTAGCTTTTGAGGAGAGAGATGTTACCTCAGTTGGCACTTCTGGATAGGCATCATTGACCTTCTCTGATTTTGTTGTTTGCGGATTTTCTTCATTCTGATCACCTTCATCATCCGGCAAAGTTTGCTCAAAAGATTGCCAGCTTTTTGATTTTGGTCTGAGCCCTTTTTTCTTTGGTGGACGAGCTCGTGCATGAAATCCGACACTCTTTTTACAGTAGATGACTTGTTTGTTGACAGATCCAGCACCAAAATGCTGTATTCTTGTAATCTAAGGCCCGATTCCATATCTGAAGATTTTTGAGGTCCTATGGGCTGCCCAACAGGCCTGTCATTTGACCTCTTGGGCACTATGTTTGGGTACTTTCAAACTGTTTTTCTCGCTGTTTTAGGACAACCTTCTCGCTGTTCAAAACAGCCCACTGTATCTGAACTTTACCCTCTCAAAATCTGCCCACAAATCTTTAGTTTGATGCTTTCTAATGCCTCTTGTTATAAGGTTTCATTATGGATGGTTTTGCTGTCCAAGATAGCCTTCTTTAACATGCATTAAACATCAAACACACCTCTAGGATATTTAACAACCTACAACTGAAAATACCAAGCAAACATGACAAATGAACACATGTAGTTTTTGGTCAACATGACCCTGGAAAAACCCCCATGGGGAAAATCAGCAAGAGAGATATGATATATATATGGAGATCTCAAAGTAAGAGCTACTATAAAGAAATACAACTAAAGAACCTGATACAATAGCAACTCCTCTCGAGATGCTTTGGAGTTTTTAATATCTTTGTGCCTGCTAGCCTTAGAAGAGTGCGCCCTTTGCCTTGGTGCGCCTCTTCCACTTGCCTTGCCTTGCTTTGCTTTAGCCCTTGCCTTGCCTTTGCCTTGACTTGCCCACTTGTGGATAGCTCACAATGAGTAGTAGTGCCCTCTCTCCCTTTGCTTGTGCGCACTTAGCCTCAAGTGCGCCCCTCCTCATAAAGTTTGTGCCCCTACTCCTCTCTTGCGCGCCTCCTCCTAGAAATGCGCCCCTAGCTTGGACTTTGCCCACTCTAACACAAGTGCGCCTCCCTCACTCAAGCTAGTGGCTCCAAGCTCCTTGGCATCATTAGCATCTCACCAATGCGCCCCTCTACAAGCCTTGCGCCTCCCTTCACAAGATGCGCCCAAGCTTCATCAAGATGTGCCTCCTTCTAGATTTCCACCCCTACTCTCAAGGTGCGCCCACCATCTAGTTCACACTCATAACCTCCATGAAAGCCTCTCCAAACTAGCTTGCGCCCTCCATGAACAAGTTCACCCTAGTTTTCTCCATCAAACTCTCTCTTCTCACTTCTCTTCTTCTCACCCAATTCTCTCAAGTGATCAAGTGAACAATGAATCTCTGCCTTCTCCTTTTGCCTCCTTTAGCCTTCCTTAGCCCAAACCTAGAAGATCAAGGACTTAGATTGAATCTAGCCCAAGTCTAATCAATGAATGAGATTACATATCTTAAATCTCATTTGGAAACCTGCTTTGACTTAAGTTTCCATAGTTTGCTTTATGTTCTCTAATTCACTTTACTCAAGTGAATTAAATGTCACTTTATCCTTAAGTGACCAATTTCACTTTATGACTCAAGTCTCCTAAGTCAATGGGAAATTAGAACATAAAGTAAAGGTATGAGGGTAATAGTCTCCCCCTTTGTGTTTAGAGACTCATAAACACAAGGGACCACTTTCCAAGGTACCCAAATCTCAACACTTTCTCTTATTGAGGAAAGTGTCCCTCACCCCTCCAATCTTGTCCCTGAAGTGGACATCCTTTCCTGCTGGCAAAGGCTCGGTGAGTATGGCTGTAACCTGATCATCAAAAGCGACCTCTAACTCTGTTATGCTCTACTTGCATGATCTCTAGATGGAAGTCCATCTCCACCTATCCAAGATCTCCTTGAATCAAAGTCCTTCTTGATCCAAGCCTCGATCTTGGCATTTCACCAAAGATCCTCATCTTGGCATCTCACCAAAGATCTCTACCTTGGCATCTCACCAAAGGTCCCTTGCTCTTGGCATCTCACCAAGAGTTTCTTGATCTTGGCATCTCACCAAAGATCTCTACCTTGGCATCTCACCAAAGGTCTCTTGCTCTTGGCATCTCACCAAGAGTCTCTCGATCTTGGCATCTCACCAAAGATCCTCACCTTGGTCTCGCACCAAGTGACTTCCTCCTGAAGTGGAATTAGAAACTGATCTGCTCATCTTCATAGCCAAGTGGGACCCAGACCTCTCTGGTGCCCTGCTCTCTTTGACCAACCTCTGAGGCTCTCCAACAGATCTCCGCAAAGTAGTCTGTGGCCCTGAAGCATCTGCACCAACTGTTTGTATACTCGACAACTCTAAAATTGAAGCTGTCCTGTGTGGACCAGTCACCCCTGAATATGGTGTACTCGATAATTTAGTCTAAGTCCTCTGAGCTACAATACTCTGAATCTGCAGGACCTCCTCAACTTTGTCTATGCATCAACTGCTGAATGGTGTCTCAACTGTCAAACAACAACCCATGAAAGTACACTCCCACTCAAACTGAGCGGTGGACTCCTCCTTTGATGTCGCTGTAGTACCACCCTGCTTCTTCTTCTTCTTGGGACACTGTCCAACATAGTGCCCCATCTCACCATAAGCAAATCATTTCACTTTGCTCATGTCCTTCTTCTGCCCTCCCCCACTCGGCTGCTGTTGCTTGGCCCCTCCTTTGGGACACTGTCCGGTCTTCTCCTTACCTTTCGCCACAAAGGCAAGGTCACTCTCATCACCATCATCTCCAACACCCTGCTGTTGACTAGTAGATGTGGAGCCATGCCTCATCTCCTCCTACACGAAGTCATCCTAGAGCCTCTCCCAACTGGGCATAGTCTCTCTGGCCACAATACTTTGCACAAAGTTCTCCCAAGGTTTGGTGAAGCCATTTAAGGTTGTCCTCACCAACACCGTGGGATCCACAATCTCTCCAACAATCGCCAACTCATCATGAGTCTGAGTGAATCTCGAGAGGTATGAAGTAACCGACTTAGCCTTGATCATTTTGATGCTCCTCAGCTTGTCTTGAAGCACCATCAATCGGTTCTGGTTAGAGCTCTGGTAAAGTTTGCAGAATAAGTCCCACATCTCATAAGCAAACGCCTTACCAGACACATGAGGTATGATATGGTCTTCAACCGCATCAAGGATAGTTCTGTTTGCCTTGATATTCCTCTTCTTGAACTCTACCACCAACAAAGGAGCAGTAACAGGTGGAAGAACCACTGGGGTAGATACAATGTCTCATAACTCTAGTTCCTCCAATATCAAAACAATTCTGGTCCTCCAAGGAGACCAGTTGCCAGCACCTGCTAGCTTATCCTCCACCCTCAATCTCGCCACTGACATGGTTGCCCACTAGGACTGCAGACCCATGTCCACACCTATGATCACCAACTGGAAGAAGCTTAGTGCTTCAGATAGCCAGTTGCTGGATGCCACAGTATACCGGCAGTTGATCGGTTCGGTCATGTATCTGGTTAACCCCAGACCAGATATATGTTTTGCCGTGAACACACTCAGTCAGTACATGGTTGAGCTGAGGAGTGTTCACATGGTTGGGGCAAAATACGTCTTGAGATATGTTGCTGGGACAGTGGACTATGGCCTAGACTATGTCAGGGGAGATGGAGTCAGTTTAGTTGGCTACACAGATTCAGACTGGGCAGGATGTCCTGCTGACAGGAAAAGCACCTCAGGGTGCCGCTTCAGTTTGGGGTCAGGACTTGTTTCCTGGTTCAGCCGGAAGCAGAAGTTAGTTGCTTTGAGTTCGGCCGAGGCAGAGTATATGGCGGCCAGTCAGGCTAGTTGTGAGGCTATTTGGCTTCGTAAGATGCTGGTTGGTTTATTTGGTCAGGAGATGTCACCGACTGTCATTCACTGTGATAATCAGAGTTGCATAAAACTCTCTGAGAATCCAGTGTTTCATGACCGGTTGAAGCATATTGAGATCAGGTACCACTTCATTCGTGACTGGGTTCAGAGAGGGGCAGTTTAGTTGCAGTATGTATCTACAGATGACCAGGTTGCAGATATTCTCAACCTGTGCTATTTTTCCCTTTTTTATGATATTTTTGCAGACTACATTCCTTTTTTATGATATTTTTCATTCTTTGTAAATTGATTATCTGAGAGGGTGGAGGTTTTAACCCATTTAATTCATATTCAATTCCCTCTAATTTGAATCTCATGAATAAATCGTTATAGTTTGTAGAAACTGTACCCAAGGTTCTTAGCCATTGAATCCCTAGAACCACATCTACTCCTCCAATAGGAATGGCATACATGGAGCTTGATAAGTTATAGTCTCTCATAACAAGTTTGATGCTATGGCATTTTCCTCCACGATCAATATGCCCCCATTCTCAACCAATACTGAAAATTTTCCACTAGGTATGTTACCCCCTCACTTCTAGGGGTAACTAGAGGATAATTTTTTCTCCATGATCCACATTCCAGACAAAAGATCCAATGATGTCACTCCAGACTCTCCACAGACAGTTGCCTGTAGTTTCCCTCCATTGCATGCTCAACTCAGCTCACTCATATGACATGGTGCATTTACATACTCAGGTACATAATTATGACACTTCATATCGAGTGATAATGTTAATACTTGAGGCATGGAAATAACGATCATGGGTTGATTTGGGTAATGAATCATGATGCTTTGGAGTTATGCTTTTTGCCTTGTCTCACCTTGGTGGTCATTATCATTTTCCAGTCAAGTGTTGTCACTCTTGGGCAAAGTTGTACTACTGGGGGGCCTTAATGAGGGTAACGTCTCCATATCCCTTACCATGAATAACACATTCCATGTATCACCTATCCGTTGTCCTTTCTTTTGGGTTGGTTGTTACATGTATCCCAAAAAGGTTTGTGTTTCATAATCCCATGAGAAGAAGGGGCTTGAAAGCCCGCTGTTGATGCAACTTTATAAAAGAAAATGATATAGAAAGAGCAAAATCCCCGATTCAAAATGTGGGGCAAAGAAACAAGAAAAGAAAAGTATTAAAAACCAAGAAAAGAAAGAAGCATGAGCTCTACCCCCTCACTAAGAGGCCATCACCTCAAGTCCTATGCAATGAATGCATATCTTATTAAAGGACTTAGCAAATCAAATGTCAAAAGCCAAAAAAGGTTGAAGCTATAAATAAAAAGACAAACAGGGGTTTGGAAAGACACAGTGCCAAGGAAAGGGTACCTCATTGCCTAAGCACTCCCTCTATAAGGGCGCTCATGAGGATGACTGTTATACATGGCTTGCATGTCAATGACATCCACCCCATGTAGTAAACTCCAATCCATATCGCTACCATTGCACATACTCCTTGATGGGTTCCCTGGGACATACCTTTTGGTTTGGGTACTGACACACCTAATAGGGGTAACAATGACCCTCCCATATCTAGACTTGGCAAATTGTATAATTTTGTAAGTTAGTGTGAAGTTTGAAGAGGATATTCCATGAGATTTATCTAATGGATTTTGTATTAACATGATTCACTTCATATGTTGTGTTTGAATTGTGTACCTTGCCTCCGATCTTCATGATGCATTTTGGACCACATGAGCCCCTCCTCGGATGATGGTTGCACATGACATGCTTGGTTGACACTTGGATCCTTTAGAGGATGTCGAGGGGCTACTACCGCAATTTTATGGAGGCTGTCCCCACCACTTGAGGACGGTCGTTTGGCACTCCTAGGAGGACGTTTGGGCTTTTGATCATGACTCCATTCACAAGACACCCTAGCACACATGGGTGTGACCTGGAGCTCATTGATGATGGGACATTGCATGCAGTACGTTGCACCTTCTATGGAGGATGTTTGGCCTTTGCTTGAGGACGTTGCACTTGGAGAGATGATGTGGCACCTTTCCATAGATGATAGTACCCTTTGATGATGGGACGTTGCACCTTTTGACAATAGGGTACCTTGATGTGATGTTTAGGGCACCTTGGTGTGACATTTTGGGCCTTCTTGGCACCTTTTGATGAGACGTCACACCCTTTGCATGATGAGGCACCTCTTGAGATGAAAAGTTGCACCCTTTCATGACAACTTTTCACTTAAATCTCTCATATAAATAGAGAATCATTTCTCATTTTGTAAATCATTGCTACTTGTGGAGATTTATCACTCTTGTCTACTTCTACTTGTTCTCTTTCACGAAGAACGCTATGGATGGCTAACTAGGGTGACTTTTTTGGTTGCTGTGTTTATGGATCTTCTACTACTACTTGGATGACATGGAAATTAGGGTTTTGATAGATGAAAGATGTTTTGAGTAAGTGTTCTCTTTTCATCTTATGGTTATGTTTATGAATGCATTTTTATATTGATGTTGTTTCTTTAGTAGTGGTTATTCATCCTCTTGGAGCATTCTTGAACAAACCCTTTTGTCAAAATTCTTGGAAGGTTTACTAGTGGAGGAATCTTCCCTTGCATCATCCCTTAATATTTTAGGAGGATTTCCTATGGTTAGTAGTGGACAACCTCTAAGCCTTACACTAAAATAATCTACTTCATTCTCCCAAAGAAGAAACTATATTTGACCCCATATGCCCAAAATAGTAGGTACTAGTCTTTTTCTCCATAATAGTCAATCATTACTACTGAATCTTACTATTTTAGGGTTAGGTTTAGGGTTTATTTGCTGCAAAATTTCATTTTCATCCATAAAGACCAGTGTTCCACGGGCATGCGTTCCTCAAGGTGGGGGTGCGCCCCCACGTTTCCCATGCTCTTGGGATGGGGAGCGCATGGGGAAATGTTTCCACACGTCCCCCTTTTGGGGAAACGTGGGGAAACACAGGGGGAGACATTTCCCTAGTGTGGGGGATGCGTTTCCCCAAAAGGGGGGCTTTTGGGCATCCCCCAAGAAAAAGGGGGCTTCTAGGTGTCCCCCCACGAAAGGGGAATGACTGGACACCCCCACCCCCTGAATTTTTTCCTATAAAGGCTTAAAAAAAGAAAAAAAAGAAGCAAAAATAAAAAAAACAAAAAAAATATATAAATAAAACCTACCTCACTTTCATTTTTATTTACCTTGAGTAGTCGCGTGAGTTAACATTTGAACAGGTCTCACTCGAGGAAGGAATTCCTCAAGCCCACATAGACTATAGATGCTAGCTATTTTATCTTATTGGAGAGGATGTTGGAGGTGCAACCAACATTGCAAGCCATGGTTGTGACTTTGGATTGGAGTAGGTGGGTAGAATCCAAGATAGATGAGGGAAAAAAATCAGTCTTCAGATATTAGATAATGATTGGTGGACAAATTGTGGTTATTTGGTGTCACTCTTATGCCCTATAGTTGAGGTCATTCGCTACATTGACACAAATTCTGCTAGTCTTGGAGAAATCTATGAGACTTTTGATAACATGTTGGGTAAGTGAAGGTAGTCATTCGTGAGAATGATCCCTCTATAGAGTTCTATATGACCTAGATTTGACCCATTATTCAATGTAGGTGGGATTGGATGAACACACCTTTGCATGTGGCAAAGTCTACACTCAACCCAAAATGGTATGTGGCAAGGCCTAAAAGAAATTCGCATTGAGGATCTAGAGGTGAAGAAAGGATTTTGAGCCACGATTACAAATATGTACAATTCAACAAATTGGAGAACACTTATGAGACAGTGGATGCAATTTGCAAGTCTCAATGGTCCCTTCAACAAGCCTAATGCGAGGGAAGATTATAATGACTTAGGCTAGGATGACTCCATTGGTTGGTGGACCATGCATGAAGATGATGCTCTAGAGATCCAACATCTTGCTATTCGCTTATTGTCTACAATAGAGAGGAATTGATCTACATATAGCTTCATCCACTTTATCAAGAGTAGACTTGCCTCTAGTAGAGAAGAGAAGCTAATTGCAGTGCATAGTTACTTAGGTCTTGCGCATAGGAAGGCACCAACGTATTGGAGGCGACCAATGACACGATGGGATGTGGATCTAGAGGATGTGCACATATAGGTGAGGAAGATGGATCAGATGAGCTGCGACATGGTTTGGTGGGTGTGCCATTGGTCACTCATGAGAGTCACTCTGACTTAGATAGTGACATTCCCGTTGATGGTCTTGATGACTTTATGCAACAAATAGATGTAGAGGACCAATCAATGAGATGGACACCTTGATGCTCATTTTATTTTCAATGTTCATTGTCCATTGTTAATTTTTAGTTTTAACTTTTGAGTCTTGACTCTAGATACTGATGACCTTAGATCAAGTCTTTGACTCGTCACTCTTTACTATGTTTGAGTTTGAATAATTTCAATTTACTATTTCAGACATTAGTATCTACTATTTTGCTTAGTACTAATTAAATTCTAGAATGATGAACTTAAATCAATGTATCAATATTTTACTATTTCTGATTCATTTCTGATTTATGAATCAATGTATTTCATTACTGAATTTGAATTTGAATCATGTTTATATCATTTACAAATTTGAATTTAGTATTATTTTACAATTTATAATTTACATTGCACAATGATGAATTTACATGGGATAAATTGTTATTGTTGAGATTTTATCATTATCATTATTATTTTTATATTTTTTGAGATTGGGACCCCTACGCTAGGGACTCTGATGTCCCCCCGTCCCCCATTTCCCTAAAATTTTGGGGTGCTTTCTCACGTTCCCCCTATGCATCTCATTGCTCCAGTGCTCCTCCATCCCAAAAACTTGGTGGAACATTGATAAAGACCAAGACATCTAGGTTGTTTTGGCATACTATTGTAAACTACATTGTTGAAAGCCTAATTTAATTTTTTGAAGTATTATGATAGCCATCTAAGGCAAAACGTCTAGGGTTTTAGGGCTGATTTTTATTGCTTAATTTTCTGATTTTGTTGGCAAGTAAAACCCTAATTTAACTTAGTATTTAGCCCTATCATTTAATGGATCATTTCATGATCAAAGGGCTATTATTTCTTCTGCTGTAATTGTTTATTTACTGCTGTAATAATTCATTTTACTGCTAAAAACTGACTGTTTTACTTCTGTAATAATTTTACTACTGCTGAAAGTTACATATTTCATTGTTGAAATAATCTCTATACTATTAGAGGTCATTTACTTTTCTGTCGTAATAGTTTCTTTATTGTTTTCATAATTTATTTCACTGCTGTAATTTCATGCATTTCTTACATATTTTTTTCCATAGTCATTTCTTACATATTTTACTATACTCCTAGACTTTTTCTTTATTTTTAGTATTTGGGGACCCTATTAAACTCATACTTGACTTGGAGAGAGCCTCTCTTTTAGACTTGAATCCTCTACACTTCAAATCTGAAAATTTTCTTGATCCACCACCTCTCTTTCGCTTTGTTTATCCTTATCTTGGTGGAAGTGTGAGTAGTCACCCTAGGAGGCCCTAGACTTGATTGTGTCTTGCCTAGGGATTCTTGGAGGCTACTAGGTAAACCTCCTTTGTTGGATACTATTCCTTCACTAAAGAGAGGGAAGTTTTGCCTAGGTGATAGTGGTGACATCTTCCGTGTTCCACTAGTCTTGGTACCTTGTGAAGGCTTTGCACTTGGTGCTAGATCGTGTGGTAAAAGGGTACACAAAACAAATGAGGAGATTTGGTAATATTTTATCAATGAAATTATAGGTACTATATGAATAACAAGTACAATGACCTTTTGCTTCTTAATGTATCTTTCGATCTTGAAGGTTTGAGGTAGTGATACATCTGACAAAGCATGGATTGATATTTCACATTTTTTGTCTTGATATATGTTGTGCAAAATTTCGACATCTTTTTCCTACTCTTTTTGGGTTCACAATTTCTTCCTCACCCCTTTGTGGGGATGCATATGTTTCCTCCTTGTCATTTTTTTCTAGGTAATTTATCTCAGGGAAAACCCTCGAGCACTTATCTTAATTTTGAGGATGGTACCTAGGGTAAACCCTAGATTCTTCAAGGTATAAAACTAGGTTAACAATAGGGCTCAAAACCATTACAACAATATACTTGTTAAGAGCTCAACATGTCACTTGTGGGAATTGAACCTTGGTGGGGAGGATAGCACTCCTCTCAACCACCCGGGCTAGACCCAATTGATTGTTTCCTTCTCCCCGTTATTTTCCAATGTGAACATTTTAGTTTCTTGACATTTATACACCTTGGACCATTTGCTATTACAACCAAAGCACAATCCTTTTGCTCTTATTTCGTCCATTTCCTTATGTGATATTTGGGTTGGTTGGGGTATGGTTGCTCTATGAAGAACAAATCTATCTCTAATTCATGCATAGGTTCTAGTGGTAGACTTGCATGTAGCCTTATTCTTGGCTTGATTATGACGAACAAATTGCATAGCTTCATCAACATTTCTGGTTGTTTTAGGAAAATATCATTTTTTATGTCTTCTTTTAATCCACCCATGTGAGCTTTCAATAGATGTTTGTTGCTTATATTATCTAGCCTTGTGGCCAATACCTAAAATTCTGAATTATAATCCTCAACGGAACCCAAGTGCTTGATTCTTGTCAAGTGACTAAAGTTGTATTGTTCCCAAAACCATATTGTGCTTCTAGGTCCCTTGTAAATAAACCCCAGGTATAATTATGAGAAGTTTAGAACAAGGGTTCCTTTTAACTACCAATTGATACCAGTGATATGGTTTTGTCTCAAAATACAGAGTTGTTATGGAAATTCATTGCTTATCGTCGATAATTGTATCCCATCCATGATTAGCTCCACTATTAGAGTTAAATCCTATTGGAATATGATTATTGGGAGAAGGTTGTTCAACCTGGATTTTTGTATCTTTATTTGCATGAGTTCCTTGGGTCACATTATCACTTTTAAGAAGGCTTCTTCTAGCGCATGTATAAGCTTAGCTTCCATTTATTTCATTTTCTGATCCATCTTGTAGTCCAATTCCTTTTTGAGGTTTTCTTGCAAATATGTAAGATCAACCTTTTTCAACACTCTATTATCCGTATCCTTAAATTGGTTTCTCAATTGGTATACCTAGTTCTCTGTCTTCACTTTCTTCATGAGCCATGGATGAGCTCTTTGGAGGTTTAGCTGGCGTAGAATTTTTTACATTACCCCTTGCCATGTGGGCCAAATATATTACTTACCTAGAAATATTGGTATTGTATCTTTACCACACTTTTTGAATCACCTCAAACATATCTCCCAATCAAAAGTTATGAAAGTTTCAATTTAACATGCCTCTTTATGCCCTTATTTGGAGATTGTTCCATTGGCCGACCTTCAACCTATTACAAATTCACCAATTGTAATCCTTTGTTGTTGAAATTTTTATAGGATGTACTCTAAGATGTTATCTTCAATCTTCCATTGGTCCCATTCAATTTGGACCTTCCAAGAGAAAATTATGCCTACATTACCAAAACTTTCTATTTTTGCCCTATTTCAAGGAAGCAAACTTGTACAGATTGCCACGTAGTCAATACTTCACTTCGAGGTCTGAAACTTGACTTGAAACAACTTGGTTTGTCTTCTTTCCAATACAACTGGTGGCAGTCTATTTGGAGTTTGTTAGCTTCAAATATAATTGTTTTACTGAGAACACTTGTTTGAGACTAGTTTTAGGATTAATTAGAAACCTTAACTTCCACAATGTATAACTCTAAAAGTATAGTGAACAAGGATTTGAAATTTTGATTCAATGCACTTTGCCATGTTATCTATGCACCTTCAAAATTTCCCTCATTGAAGATAATCCAAAAAAAATTAGAGTGAAAATGGTAAGATGACTCATTTGAAGGAGCCAAACCTACGGATCATTTTCTTTGATACTGATCGTTGTGTACTCGACACCCCAAATACTATAAAAATAGGAATACTAAGTAATTCCACACCTTGAGAATGATAGGGAGTCAATGAATAAGAAACCTCTTTGAGGGGGGAGACCTCCTTTTGCAATATATCAAATGCACAAGACAAGATGCCTGTTCAAATGAATCTCCTTTATTATAATTAGGAGATAAAGAGGGCATGATGTATCCTACACTCTAGGCTGACCTAACTATATCTAATATATTAATAATGAATGAGGGCTAGGGCCTTAACAAAAATGGTTGAACCATATAAGGGTTGTTCTACTTTATTTGTTGCTGATTTTGATTTGAGGTGTGCTTCAAATTTGTAAGATGACTACTCTCGACCTTAGAGAGTGTGATAGGTTGAATGGTGCTTCCAATTTCATACCTTGGATGTTTAAGTTGCAAATGCTTTTGGAGGAGGCTGAGCTTTGGGAGCATGTTGAGAAAGAGATTGTTGCACCTACTGATCTAATGATTTCGGCCTTATTTGGTGAAGGATCACTTCATCCCTCACATTGTAGACAAGTCGATCTATAAGTTGATATACGAGGCTTTGGTTGGTTTATATTAGAGTTTTTTGTCTCTAGATTGATGCTCTTGCGAAACAAGCTTTCAACCATATGTGTGAGTGACACAGATACAATGATGGGCAACCTAACTAGAGTCACAAAGTTGAAAGATTAGTTGGCTGCCATAGGAATGAAAGTAGAGGATAGGGAGTTGGTGTCCATTGCCTTGAATGGACTTGCTCCATCTTGGAAACCTTTTGTCCAAGGTGTTTTTGCTCGTGAGAAGCTACCTAGTTATGAGAAGCTTTGGGATAACTTTGTGCAGAAAGAGATCGGGTTGGATTACTCTTCAGAGCAACGATAGGAAGTAAAAGACCCAACCCTCATTGGGAGGATGAGAAAGGGAAGCAAGAAAGGATACACGAAGGTTAAGTTGGAAGATTCAAGTCCAGGAAAGAAAGATTTTAGTAAGGTGAAATCTCTTAGGTGTCACCAGTGGGGACATTATGCCAACTAGTGTTCTTAGAAGAAGGGGAAGGTCAAATAGGTCGTTGTTTGTACTGAGTAGGAGTGGATGAGGGATTATCTCAATTTGAGATATCCTTATCCATGGTCTCTTTTTTATCCTCTAACACTATGTTAAGTGTTGGATGGTATGTGGATAGTGGGGCATCGAGACATGTTACTTATGATAGTTAATTGTTTAGCAGGTTTCAGGAACAAGAAGGAGGTGTGTGTTACCCCTTAGTTTCACATCTGAAGTACCATATTTTTTCACCAAATTTGTTCCAGCATCTGAGCCAATTTTGTGCATGATTTGAGATGATGTCAGAGCCCAGGGTTCTGTGATTAGTTGTGCCAGAACACAGATTGTATTATGTATCATGTTTAGCCAAAAGTGTGACCATGTATCTTGTGTATTGTTACTAGACCATGCTCAATGATCTATGCAAAGTGTTTTTTCATCTAGGTGGTTTCTTTGGATCCTTGTGGTTTGTCATGGCTCGTCCTCTTAGTCCCCATTTCAAGATAGTCCTTGTCCTTATGGTTCATACTAACCATCTCTTTAGAGGTCATTTATGGCCGAAGTGGGTGTGTGGGGATCTTGTAGTGGATCTATTAGGACACATGAAACCTCGAGGCTTTTTCACTTTACCATTATGTAAAAGTTGTGCTAATGTATTGTAAAGGTTATCATACCTAGAAAACACACTTCCTTTAGCCTAATCATGGATTTATCTATGTATTTGTCACACTTTGGCCTAGGTGATTGTCTCCTTAGTACTTTTGGGTCTTATGACATGTATTTGGCATTTGAGATCATTTATAACCACCTCATGAGGGGCCTCTATATATTTTTATGCACTGAGAGCTTGGAGGGCCTCTCTCTCTAGTGCTTTGAGCCTTCTTGGACAATCTTTTATGCACATGGGCTTGTCACATCATGCCACATCATATTTTGTGGAGTGCTCCGCACTATCTCACATATTTTGAGGCACGTGCCACACCTCTTGAGGAGTCGTTGATTCATAAAGGAGGGATTTATAGTTCACTCGCTTCATCCACACAAATCCTTTGCGGAAGTCTCTTAAGCTCCGTTCTCAGGCTTGTATAGAGTGCTCTGTCTACAGAAAAGCCACTAGGCCTCTGTCCTCTGCCCCGTACAAGGATCTCAATCTTCTTTGTTCTTCTCTACTCTTCTGATGGACACAAGGTTTATGTTCTCTGTCCAATCTTTGCTCTGAATGATTGGCTAGATCCCTCTCTATTTAACCTGCACACAAGAACCCATATAACAATGCAACTGAAATCCTCCGGTCCCTGAGTAATTTCTGTGTTTAGTTCTAGTTTACTACTAGACTGCTTGGTTTGTTTACTTATGGTGCTAAGGCCAATATGACCAAGTTCCAACCCTGCGTATTGGTTGAATTGATATGCTACTCTGCCCCTTTAATATGCAAAACACAAAATTCAAACAACCAATCCGTTCAACACATAGATATATGTTTGAATTCGAATTTCCAAGAGAAAGTAACTTTTTCTTTCCAATCTTGACTACTTACAATGCCACTTAAATGGTAATTCAAGTTAACACCTCTTATCTATTGGTCGATTATAAACCCTATTATTGAAATTCGCTCTCACAACACTTAACACTTTGTGTGCATGTTACTCCTATGCATTCCATTTGAGCTTGAATTGGATTCAGAGCTGGCTGTAGCATACTTATACAATGCTCATCCTAGACAATGCCTTGAGTGACGAGGCCAAAACAACAAGTTAAGGGATGAAGAAGAAACCACTCTTGAAATTGCAATTAAATATCAAGCATCTCAATGTTGATTTTAGATGTAGAATTTTTGATGAGTTCCTTCTACGGCTCCACCCAATTTCCCATTAATAAAGAGAACCATATTTGCTTTTGCAACGTCTTCCACTGTTAATTGTTTAATCTTCCTTGTTGTTGGATCCAAGGTTGTTTTCCCACAAATTGTAAAGGCATCATCAAAACAATAATGAGCTTGCCTACCCCTCTCAACCTTGTATAGTGGTGGAACTCCTACATAAAAGAGCTTTTTGATATGTGAAAAAGAATGTCTTACAGGTATCCACCAAATTCCTCTCAACAAACAACTCAGTAAAGTAGTGAAATCGACCAACAAAGGAATGGATTTTATTAGCAATATAATATCGCCCAAGGAGAGATGTGAAGTTGTCTAGGTAGGGAATAAATCACTCGAGGGATGTGAAATCGTCTAGGCCTAAAATAAAATGCCTAGGGGGATGTGAAAATGTCCAGGCACAAGATAAAACGTCCAGGGGAATGTGAAAATGTCCAAGCATGCAATAAAATGCCCAGAGGGATGTGAAATCGCCTAGGCACGAAGTAAAACACCCAAGGGGATGTGAACTCTCCCAGGCATGAAATAAAACACCTAGGGGAATGTAAACTTGACCCATACAAAGAGGAAATGGCCTAGGAATGGGGAAAACGACTCGGGGAGAGAAAATGTCCTCTAGGTGAGAGAAAAATACTAACAACTATGGAAATATAGATTTAGCAATTTCCAGAATATTTGCAACAGATGAATTTTACCAGTCATTGATCTCAGACTTTGAAGGGAATCAGACGATGGACATTCTGGAGCTGTTGGAGTTCTTCATTTGCACACAGAGGACGATCTCTCACACCATTACATAACCAGGAAGTAATTTAATTTAACATGAAGAAAAATAGCATTAAACACAACAATCAATCATTACGATCTCATGAATTTTACCCTGGAAACCCAATTGGGAAAACCAACTTCCAACATGAACTCAATTTATTTCATTTTGGCCTTGCTCTTAGTGCTTCCTCTCCTTGGCCAAAAGACCCATTGAGAATGAGAGTGAAGGAAGAAATAGGGAGAGTTGGGGGGTAAGGGGAAGGCCAACAAGCATGCCTCTTCATTTCACATTCCTCATGTTTCTCTCCTATTTTATTTTATTTTATTTTTATTTCATTTTTTCCCTCTCAGATTTATGTCATTAAATATTTACATTTGTTTGATTTACTAGTTTTCTTAACCTTTGTTAATTGCTGAATTGCATTGTAGGTACTGAGTATTACACCCATTTGTCAGTTTGGATCCATTTCAGATCAACCGTCCACCATAGAGATCACATCATTGGACCATTGGGGCTTTTCCTTGGCATGTGTGGGTTGATTTGACCTTCCTAGACTCAAGGGAGGTGGTTAGCATGGATTTGAGAGGTTGTTACACCTTGGAGGACACACTTATGACTGTTTGATGCTATCTTTGGATGAGCCGTCCTCTTTTAGAACTCCCACGGGCCGTACATGTGGCCTAGATCTCTTTCTCTCGTAGTCGTTTGTTCATTTCTTGGATCAATCTAGATTTGAGGAGGTGGTTGAGGTGGTTACCTTGTTTCGAGGAGGAACGTTGGCCCCCTTTGACCCTATTCTTCCTATTTTTGGGTGGGACATCTGTTAAGGTTTAAACTATTATTAGAGTTCTTTTCATTTCACTAGATAACAATAGCATAAGATAGGATCACTGAGAAATACACAATCACAAGAGACACATCATTTATCCTGGGAAACCCTCATGGGGGAGAAAACCCAACAAAACTTCCTTATTATAGATAGCCAATACAATGCCAAGAGATAACTCAAACAAATACAGAAAGTCCTCTCCCAAGAATGCACCTCTCTCTCTCTCTCTCTTCTCCAACTGCAGCTCCCAAACTTGTCTCTCAATGAACAAGTGAGTGTGTGTCTAAGTGAGGTGCTAGCCTCCTTATTTATACAATTCTGGCACGTGTGGAAGTGTCTTTTCACTGGCAGGGCCGACTTCTTCTTTTGGGTGGTTATAACCACCTTTAATATATTCTGGGGCCGACTTCTTATTCTGCCTATTACAATTATGTTTTGACCAATCCGCAAAAGGGGATTTGGTCTTTTACAATAGCCGACATGATCAATCCGCAATAGGGGATTGATCTAATGAATAATACCACAATAATAATTAGAATACACTTTGCAGTTACATTATTTCAACACTCACCCTTAACAAGAAGGGTATTCTACAACAACATCAGGCGAGAGAGAGGACAACATCATCAACAACATCAGGTGGGTGAGAGGACAACATCATTAATATCATCTTGGAACACTCACTGGCGTATCTATAAATCATCGGAAATTTTTCTCATCGGCAACATCGTCATTCTCAAAGGAATGAAATCATCATCTGCATCAATATGGATTAGTATAAAACTAATACATCATCATCACAGCACGAGGCTGGTCACATCATCACAACACAAGGCTGGCACACTATACAACAATTAAGATGGAATAACAATACTGGACTGGCTTTACGTCATAGCTATCAAGTTGGAAGCACAATACTCGTCTCGCTTTTTGTCACAACAATCAAGCTGGAAGCACAATACTGGACTGGCTTTACGTCACAGCTATCAAGCTGGAAGCACAGTACTTGTCTTGCTTTTCGTCACAACAATAAAGCTGGAAGCACAATACTAGTCTTGCTTTTTGTCACAGCTATAAAGCTGGAAGCAAGGTACTAGACTGGCTTTACGTCACAACAATTAAGCTGGAAGCACAATGCTAGACATATCTCAACACAACAACTAGATTGGCTTTGCGTCACAACGGTTAGGCTGGAAGTACAGTACTAGGCACATTTCAACACAACAACTAGACTGGCTTTACGTCACAGTGGTTAGGCTGGAAGCACAGTACTAGGCACATCTCAACATAACAACTAGATTGGCTTTACGTCACAACGGTTAGGCTGGAAGCACAGTACTAGGCACATCTCATCACAACACTACTCCCCCTTTCGAGGAAGGTCCTTTCGGACTATACCAAGCTTATCTCGAAAGTGCTCAAACTTTACACGAGATAGAGGCTTGGTCAACACATCGGCAACCTGTTCATCCGTGCTAACGTACTGGAGCTTTATGGCTCCTCTTTGCACCATGTCACGGATGTAATGATATCGGATCTCTATGTGCTTTGACTTGTCATGGAATACATGATTCTCTGTCATCTTTATGCAGCTCTGGTTGTCACATAGGATCGTGGTTGCTTCCATCTCTAGGTCAAATAGACCAGTCAATAACTTACGAAGCCATATAGCTTCGCAGTTGGCAGAACACGCAACAATGTATTTTGCGTCCGTTGTACTGAGAGCAATGCTGGATTGCTTCCTACTCTGCCATGAGATCATGGCTGATCCCAAACTGAAACAACATCCTGAAGTGCTCTTCCTGTCAGAGACACTTCCAGCCCAATCTGAATCAGTGGATCCACTCAGTGTGAAATTATGATCTCCATCATAGTTGAGACCACAATCTAATGTACCTTTAAGGTACCTCATCACATGTTTTGCAACAACTAGGTGAACATGTCTAGGTTCTACCAGAAACTGACTCAACGTGTTCACGGCAAAACAAATATCTGGTCTGGTGTTCGTCAGGTACATCAACGATCCAATGATCTGTCTATACAGCGTGGAATCAATCAATTCTGACGAAGTGTCGACCAGTAGCTTTAGCTTCGCTTCCATGGGTGTATTCATGGACTTGAACTCCAATATGTCGAATCTCTTCAAGATTTCGACTGTATACTTCCCTTGGTTAAGGAAGATTCTCTCTGGGCTCTGCCATACCTCAAGACCTAAGAAATAATGCATTAGGCCAAGGTCTTTCATCTCAAATTTTGAGGCGAGCCTCTTCTTACATTTGGTGATGAGCTTTTCTTCTCCAGTTAAGAATAAGTCATCCACACACAACAATAATATCACTGGCTCATCGTTCATAACCTTGAAGTAGAGGTTAGAATCTGCTTTACTCTTGGTAAAGCCCAAGCTCGTCAGGAAACTGTCTATCCTGCCATACCCAGCTCTAGGAGCTTGCTTCAATCCGTATAGAGCCTTCTTCAGCTTACAGACATGAGACTTCCTGTCTTCAACTTCAAATCCTTGAGGTTGCTCTATATACACTTCTTCTTCGATGACACCATTTAGGAAAGCTGTCTTTACGTCCATCTGGTGTAATTTCCACTTCATCTTAGCTGCAAGAGCTATGATGGTTCTGATCGAAGTGTATCTGGCTACAGGAGTGAATGTCTCTTCATAGTCAATGCCTTCCTTTTGAGAAAAGCCACGAGCGACAAATCTTGCGTTATACTTCTCAATACTTCCATCAACAACATGTTTTATTTTGAGGAGCCATTTGGAAGATACCACATCCTTGCTCTTCGGTCTGGGAACTATTTCCCATACATCGTTCTTTATTATGGATTGGTATTCTTCTGTCATAGCATCTGCCCATTCTTTCTTCTGAATGGCTTCTTCAAAGCAAGTAGGTTCTTTCTCTAGGAGATCACACATCAAAGCCATATAACTGGAGAATGGCTTAGGTCTCTTCACCTGTCTCGTGGTTCCTTCGGGAACACCATACTTCTCTCCATCTTGAATAGGCTCTCTTGCCCAAGCAGGCTTTCTTTTATGGGAGATCGTCATCTGATGAGGTTCTTGAAATTCTACTATGTCATGATCTTCTAGAATTTCCTCATCAGGGGAAGTTACGACTTCCCTCACTGGTTTTGCAGCTCTGGGAACCTCCCTCACTGATTCTGCAACCCTGGGGATTACGGGTTCCTCTTCATATACTTCTTCAAGTTGGTTCCTCTTCATATACTTCTTCAAGTTGGCATCTTCTCAATTTCTTCAGCGCTGCATCTTCATCGAAGGTCACATCACTATTGATCTCAATGTGATGGTGACCTGGTATATAAATCCTGAAGGCCTTGGAGACCTCATAGTATCCCACAAATATTCCCTTCTTTCCTGAGGGTTCTAGCTTGTTTCTTTCTCTTTCAGAATATGTATAAATACTGGGCAAACAAATATTTTGAGATGGCTTACCTCTGGTTTCTTTCCAGTGAACATCTCTTTCGGGGTATTGAACCCAAGTGCACTATGGGACAAACGGTTTTGCACATATATGACTGTCATTGTTGCTTCTGCCCATAAGCACATTGGAAGATCTTGATCATGGATCGTGGTCTTCACAACTTCCATTATCATTCTGTTCTTTCTTTCAGCTACACCGTTTTGTTGAGGATTGTAGGGAGTGGTGAGCTCCCTCTTGATCCCAACATCTTTGCAAAAGTTCACAAACTCTTTTGAGGTGTATTCTCCTCCATTATCTGACCTGAGTATCTTGATCTTTCTTTCAGAAAGATTCTCTATCAAGGCTTTGAATTCCTTGAATTTGCTGAACACTTCATCTTTAGATTTCAAAAAATACACCCAGGTCTTACGAGAATAATCATCAATAAATGATACATAGTATTCATACCCACTAATGGAGGATGATGGCATTGAGCCACACACATCTGAATGAATGAGTTCTAGGACTCCTTCTGCTTTGCTGTCTCTCTTCGGAAAAGGGTTCTTGATGTTCTTTCCTTGTGCACATCCATTGCACACGCCTTCATGGTCAGCCTTGAGTTCTGGTAGACCTGTGACTGCTATGCATACGTATGGTAGCGCCTTGTAGTTGATGTGGGCTAATCTTCTATGCCAAAGTTCACATGGATTCTCAATGGCATGGGTCATGGCAGCTTTTGAGTGACCCTTTAGCTTATACAAGCCACCTTCTTCTTTGCCAATGACGATTACTTCTTTCAGGGTTTCTCCTTTAGCCCACATAAGAACTTCTCCATCTATAAAGGCAACTCTGAAGCCTTTATTTTCTAAAGCTGAAATGGAGAGTAGGTTCTTTGTCAAACTTGGTACATAGAGTATGTCCTTCATCTTCATTGAATTCCCTGAATTAAGCTTGTAGTTTGATTCTCCCACTTCCTTGATGGGATATTGGTAATCATCTCCAAGTGTCACTTTCTGAGAAAACTTCTTTTCTGAAATGCAAGAGAGAATATCTCTTTGACTTGTCATGTGCTTGGAGGCACCACTGTCAATGAGACAAGTGTCCTCTCCAGGTGTTACCAATCCTGAGAGAGCTGAGATTAAGAAAATAGTCTTTAATTTGTTCTCTTAACATCTTTGCGGGTGGATCTTCATCTTCCACTGCATGGGCACAGTGCCTCTTATTTTTCCTTTTGTATTCTTCTCGTCTTGTTGGACAATATCTCACAATATGTCCCATCTTGTCACAATGGTAGCATTGGACAGATGAGTAATCTCTTTCCTTTCGTTGTTCTTTCTTCTGGAATCTCTTTGGTTGAGATTTGTTTTGGGGGTGAGACTCTTTATGAGTTTCTTTCTGGAAGTAGGACTTCTTCCTTCCTCTTTTGGTGTGAGTAGCTAGGGCTTGATCATCATCTCTTGCTAGTAACGCTTCTCGGTTAGCTACTCTTGTTTCTTCTTGAATGCATTCTTCCCATAGACTGTCAAATTTTAGTTTCTTTGTTTTGGCACAAATTGTTTGGATGAATGCAACCCAAGGTCTTGTGAGACCATTAAGGGTCGTCATTATAAGTTCGTCTTCGTCTATAGCATCCCTGATTGCTTCTAGTTGTTCTTTGAATTGGGATATTCTAGAGAAATATTCTTGGATTGATTCCCCTTTCTGCATCCTTGTATTCTTGAGCTGAGTTCTTAGATTCATCTTCCGGTTTATGTTCTTTCCTTCATATAGTCTGCTTAGGGCATTAAACATTTCTTTCGGAGTCTTCTTTGATGACACATAAGGGATCAAGTGATCTTTGATTGAATCTGCAATGATTCTTTTGGCCCTTATCGTGTCCTTTTGATGCTTTACTTTGTCTGTAGCATCGTTGGGTTCCGACACTTCTTCTTTGACGAATCTTGCTAGGTCATTCTCTTCAAGAATGAGACCAATCCTATACTTCCAAGCACGAAAGTTTTCCACACCTTCCAGCTTGTCAACAAGCTTAGTGCTTGCAGACATCTTGTACCTGGAGCTAGGAAAATGTCCAAAAAATGAAAATGCTCAAAATCAAATTCTGAACTTACCAGGAGGTGCGCTTGGCTGGGGCGAATAGCCTGGTGTGTTTAGATCTGAGAAAATCCAAGTTTTACCCCTCCAAACTTGATCTGCGGATTTCTGGACTGGTGCTTTTGGTTTTATGGTACCTCTGGTACTCTAGTACTTCTGGTACTTCTAGTACTTTTGGTACTTTGTGAAACTAGGGTTTCACTTTCTAGGAGATCTAGCCACTGAAAAGTTGCGCTGAGGATGCCAAAGTGATCCTTGAGGAAGGGCACACTTTTCTAGATGGTTTTAGGGCTGAAATACTTCATCAACAAAAAGCCCTAATTTGCATGTACGACAACAGTGACGTTTTTCACTTTCTCTTGTGAAAGATGCCCTCTTCAGCTTAGCTCTGATACCATGTTAAGGTTTAAACTATTATTAGAGTTCTTTTCATTTCACTAGATAACAATAGCATAAGATAGGATCGCTGAGAAATACACAATCACAAGAGACACATCATTTATCCTGGGAAACCCTCATGGGGGAGAAAACCCAACAAAACTTCCTTATTATAGATAGCCAATACAATGCCAA
>ML794569.1:62543-85442 GCA_009831015.1 Picea engelmannii
TGATATCAGATGATTGTTATGAAGACTGTATGACAGTAGATGTATACTATTGTGGTGGATGTGTTCCACTGTTCGTGACTATACGTTGTTGATCAAGTACTTGTGTGTTACTTGGTGTGGTAGTGTACCACTGGATTGTAGTTCTGTACTACTATGTATAGACACAGTTGTGTTCTATTTTGTTTCGATTGCCTTGAAGACTATCAACAATATTGGAAATGATTATCAGCTAGATGGATAATCAAAGGACAGAGATTTCCCAGATGAAAAATGGTTCAGAGCATTTACTCTTCTAGATTAGAAAAATGGCTCTTGTATCACTCTGTGGAGTGAGCATCATGTCTAATTACTCAGATAGAGTATGGTTTCGAGAGATGATGCAGCTGATGACACTGATGATGATGATGGTGCTCATGATCTAGTCATGATGTTGATGCTATCGGGTGAATGGTATGTTTTTGTGCTCAAGACCATTTCCTATAATATCTCCCTAGCTAGGAGGGAGTGTTGATATTATGGTAGCTGCGGGAGGTATTTACCTCCATGTGTAAACCTGATAAGGATAGAATACTCCGGGAAGCAAGAAGAAACCCTAATGAGTTGACTAATAACCCTAGAAGACTTGTCGGCTCAAGAAGATAATTTATATTAGGTTATTAGCCTCCAAGAGAAGAAGTCGGCTAGAAATAATAATATATATTGAACAGACAGATACCCAGAATGAGAAGTCGGCCCAAGCAGTTAGCCAGAATTAGTATAAATACAGGAGGCTAGTTCTCATTCTGGCAGGCAGTCTCAGAATTGCAGAGCAGCACTTGTGCGCACTGCAGTTGCCTAGTTTCTGCGCAGGTTTGGAGGACAAATGTCGTTGCAGCTGCTACAACTAGCAGTTACGCTTGGACTATCTCTTGGCTAGGGTTTGGACTATCTGATCAGCTCTTGTTGATGCGCTATCCTTGGGGAAAGGTGGCTATCCTTTGTTTGGCTATCTAGCCCAGGGTTTGCTTCTGGAGTGATTCTCTGTCAAGGTTAAGGTGCTCGAAGGGTGGCTTCGGCCCATGGTTGGGTGACAAGGATATTGTCAATGGCGAAACGAGCACATCCACTTATATTCTAACAACCCCAAGGTGACACACTTGGGCGTATATACCCCTTCTTCAACAACTCTTCAAGCTGCATTTGCAACTCCTTCAACTCAGGTGTACTTATTCTGTAGGGAGTCTTTGATATTGGAGCTGCTCTAGGCATCAAATAAAAAGAGAAATCAATATCTCTCTTTGGGGGTAGTCCTGGTATCTCCTTAAACACATCCTCGAACTCTTTGAGGACTGCATGATCCTTGAGATTTGGCACCTTATCCTTAGGTGCTTCCTCCATATGAGCTGCATATAATTGGCAACCCTTCCTATAACACTTCTTCAGCTGCATTGCTGAGATCTCTTGGACAGTAACTGCCCTAGGAATTACTTGGACTGCTCTTGGGTTCCCTTTCTCATCCAGGCAAGTAAATGCCTTGTAATGACAATCTAGGACATCATGGTGTTGGTCCAACCAATCCATACCAATTAGATAGTCATAAGAACCCAATGGCAAGATGTTCAAATCTGCCATGGTACTTAGCCCATTCATGTCCACTGGACATGATTTAACCAGTTCAACAACTTTTCTCTTGGTTCTTGTAGCCAGCTGTACCAACCAAGATTTCTCATGCTTGCTTCTTGGCAAAAACAATCTTTCCACAACTTTAGGATCTATGTAACTATGACTAGCTCATGAATCTATCAAAATAATAAAGGCATGGTTATTGATCATGCCTTCAACTTCAATCATGTGTGATTGAAACTCAACTTGCTTGTTGTCCAGGGCTGCATAGATCCTCGGAACACTTATGCCCATGTTCTCCACTGTTTCTGCTTGTTGTACATTGTGGACAACTCTCACTTTGTTACCTTTGTGAGGACAATCTCTATGCTTGTGGTCTCCTTTGCAACCCCAACATTGAATGGATGTTTGCCTTAGCCTTTGCCCACCTACCTCAGCCATTCAATGCTCTCTAAAAGATGGCTGTCCTTGAGGACTGTTTCTGAAAAATGGAGGCTTGTTCCCCTTCTGCCACAGTTCCTTCTTGAACCTCTTCTTGTCCTCCCAAGCCTTCTGGAAAGTAGGCTTTACTTTTTGCTGATCATATACGCATTTTGCTCTCCTTATAGTTTCTTCTAGAGTCTTGGGATCATCATATTGGATTTTATCACCGATGAAAGATGGTAGCCCACTCAGGTACCTCTAAATCTTCACTGTCTCATCCTTGATGAAGGAGACATACTTCAACAACTCTAAGAATCTCCTTTCATATTCATCTATAGTCATGTTGCCCAGTTTGAGTTCAAAGAACTCTTTCATCTTTTTATCATAATACCTCTTGGTTAGTTATTTCTTCTCAAAATGCCTCTTGAATTCCTTCCAAGTCACATTTTTCTCCTTGAGGTGCTGTACTTGCACTAGTTGATCCCAGCACATGGATGCCTTTCCTTTCAGTTGATAAATAACAATTCTTCCTTTTGCATGAGAGGAATAATTATGCAGTTGGAAGTATTTCCTCATGCCCAATAGCCATGTCTCGACATCTTCATCTTTCTTATGCTCTCCATCAAATGTAGGAGGTTTGATCTTATTCATTTCTCCTTTCAATTCCTCTACCCCAGACCTCCTATGCTTCCTGACAGGGGATGGATTTGAGTTGCCGTGTGCTCTCCTGTGGTAATGCTTTTGGGAGTGATGGTGATGTCTGCTACCACTCCTTGATCTTCCTTTCTTCTCAAGGGTCTCGTGACTTCCTCATTTGCTGGAGCCACTCTCCTTATCCAACTTCTTTTCAATTCTTTCCAGGCTCTGAATTAACTTCATGTTGAAGTCTTCCTGCTGCTCTTTGGATTTCATAAGCCTCTCATTATCAGCCTTGTGGCTCTAGACATCTGTCTGCAATTTTTCGAGGGTCTCAACCAGATTTATGTCTTCCTCCCTTTCTCCTCCATGTCCATTGGAGTTGGTTCCTTCCCTATCCAACTGGACATTCAACCCTCTGCTTTCATCTTCTTGGCGGTAGACTATCTGTGTATCATCCATCCCTCTGCACTCTGTGCTGACTTTGATTTGACAACTGTTAATTCTGTAAAAAATGTGCAACCAACAGAACTTTGTCATGCTAACTGTTCTTAATAATTTAATGGAAACATGAACCATTTTGATTCATTAATATATTAGACTTCTTTTTTGTTGTTTTCCTGAGAAATTGATTGTTCAGATCCAATTTCTGGGTGAACAATTATCTTCTATTGTTCAAGACCTTTCCAGTGGCTGCTTCCATGCTCAATTCTGAGTTTTGAGCAGGAAGTTATGGCTACTTGAACAATTTGTCCCTTTTCTGTTCTTAAAGCAAAAATTTCGGGCGCTAGCCCCTTTCCTTCGACCCCCAAATTCATGTGACCATGGTTGTGACCCGGTGCTATCGGATAGGCGCTTATCCAGAGCCTTAAGAGCTTAGGGGCTTCGGAACTTTGGGCTTCAGAAGCTCTTGCTACCTCATGCCTCACCTCTTTTGAACGTCAGATCGAACAATCCTTGCACAGTGTATCCTCGGAGCTTCGGAGGATCTGCCTCCACTACAATACATTTTCCTCGAATGTCGATTCTCTGAATACTTGAAGGACGTACAAATCGATGGTCCTCCTACATTGTTTAGATCTACGGTGGTTAGGAGATCTGGGACTTCAGGCTTCGACAGTTTCCAAAAACATTTCACTACGAATCTCCCGAAGTGCTAACCCATTGGAGATCCCTTCTCCCGCGTCCATGTGTCACCTATGATCAACGATCATGATGGACTCCGACATTCGGGCCTCCAGAAGTCCTCGACCGTAACAATTCTGCAACGTAATCCCTCGGAGTACCACTCCTCCGGACTACGGAATTTGGCGCCACGCGTCCTCTTTGATCAACGGTCACGATGGACTCCGGCCTTCGGGTCTCCGGAAGTCCTTCGACTGTAACTTCTTATGCCTTGAATTCTCTGGACCACGGGATCTATTGCCGCGTGTCCCCTCTCGATGGACGACGAGGATTTACTCCGCTCTTTGGAGCTTCGAGACGCTTCATACTTAACAATTCTTGACAAAGTTCCTCTGGAGTGCCAAGTCTCCGGACTGCAGGATCTGGTGCCACGTGGCAGAACACTAGAAGCGGACATGTGGCCCAATCCGAAGGGTGACACGTGTCAAGCTCTAAATGGAAAATCAACCCTTCGAAAGCAAATAACACACTGACATGTGGCACACATCATGTGTGTCCACATCACCCCCAGGTGACATCACCGCCACATCACTTCGGGACTTCGAGACTCCGAGACTTCGAAGGTTCGAAAGTTCTTCCAACAATTTTCTTTGAATGCCGAACTTCCGAATGGCTTAACCTTTCGGTCGCACGAAGTACAACTGTCACCAATCAAAGTGGTGACACGTGGCGGACCTAGGTAGGTCCACGTCGCCCCAGGTGACGTCATCTTGCCATGTCATACTCGATGCTTCGGGACTTCGGGGATTTCCTGCCTTCAACATTTTCTCCAAGCTGTCGAACTGTCGAACGTCACCCCTGGTGACGTCATCATGCCACATCGCTTCGACACCCGGGACTTCGACGATTTCTTCACATTGACACTTTGTCAAAACTCCCGAACTGTCGACTGTCGAATAGGTCCATGTCACCCCGGTGATGTCATCATGTCACATCACTTCGACACTGGAGACTTCGACGATTTCTTCACATTGACACTTTGTAAAAACTCCCGAACTACCGGTTGTCGAACAGGTCCATGTCATCCCTGGTGACGTCATCATGTCACATCACTTTGGCACTCGGGACTTCGGCGATTTCTTCGCCGTGCAATCTCCAACAGATTTCCCTGAATGTCGAAACTCAAGAGAAATCTAACGGGTCTCCTCCCAATTGATCTATGGCTAAGAATCACTTCGGGACTTCAGAGGATTCAGCTGCTGAACAACCCACAACCTCCAAATTGCCGAATTTTCGAACTTTGCTTAATTTGAGGACACGTGTCCTTGGGAAATGGACGGTCCAGATTAGTTTCGAACTTTGGGACTTCGACAATTTTCTCTGCTTATAGCCTTAAAACAATTGGAGGGGCGAAGTCCGAAGGACTTCGATGCTTAACCTCCGTGCAACTTCTCCCGATCTGATGGTTGTGGGGGATCTGTCTCCTTCCGAATAGATCCAACGACCCAATTTAACTCTGTGGCCCAATACCACATCTGCTGTGGTTTTTCAAACCGCTATTCCTCTTGAGCTTTCCAATACCACCCAGGAGCTCTCTCAGCGCCCTCTTGGCACTCTGTACTTCAAATCCCTGTGGAATTTTTACTTCAAATTCCACATTTATGGCCCATCCAGGTTCAGTGTTGAAACTGTGGCTCTGATACCAGATTGTAACGTCCCCCGACCACCCTTGCCGGGGAAAACGCCACTAATTCCACGCTGCTCCAAGCTATCAAAAGTGGGTCACCCCTGAGCTGGGACTAAACTCCACCCAGGGCAAAGGAATCCTAGGCTAGGCTAGGCTGAGGCTACGAGAAGCTACACAATGCAACAGGAAGAATTCTCTCGAAGGAGCCTACTTACGCCCATTGCTCACAGACTCTCATTCCCCACATGCCTGTCCCACCTCGGGAATATGCACCTTCACTATTCCACAGTCCATCGGCTGCTCCACTTCCTTTCCAGGGCTTTAGCAACATGCCAGATCAAGAATTCTCAGAGCTCTGTAGCTGCTGCTGGACTCTCTCCAGGAGAAATCACTTCCCCAACAAACTCTTTCACCTAGAGAGAGTTGCTCACAGGCCTGACAACTTGTTTCTTCAACCATGGGCTTGACAACCAGCCTCTTTAAACCACAACAACAAAATCGGGTAAGGCAAGGGGATGACTCAACAAATTACAGAGGTTCAACAATGGCTCTAGTTGCGTGCCCATTCGGTGCGTGCGTGAATTGCACTAGGAATGGCAAGAATCCTGAGAATGAACTCGTGAGGAAATATGACAAGCAATGGTTAGAATGGTGAGAATCGTCCGACTGCAAAATCGTGAGAGAGCCAGAATGCTGAGAGTGAACCCCCACAACGGTGGAAATTCCCATATAAATCTGCATGCGTCCTAGGTGACACTTGGTTCTCCAGGAGCTCGTTCCTCTTCACTTGGAGTTTGTTCCTCTCCCCAAAGGAACTTAGGATAACTGGGTTTATTTCCTAACTTTAGTATTTTCAGGAAATACATTATAATATTCCCTTGGGTTAAGCCCTCAAGCTTAGCCCCTTTTTCCTAGCCTCTCAGCCTTGGTCGGCCTACACGTAGTGATGTATTTTATTAATAATCTGCATAATTACATATACAATCTGGCCTTAGCATCTAGGCTCTACGGCCTAATAAACACATAAGCCTACCAGCTTATAAATACTTGGCTCACCAGCCTATAAACATCATTACAATTCAACAGGGGCTCGGCCTTGGGGTATTACATATAGGAGCATGTGCGAGTGCTTATATCTTTGATGAGGGTGAGTATACCTCCCAGGAAATATGCTAATCATATTGCATTAGTTCTTCCATTTGTGAGCCTTCCAGTTGTTTTGAGGAGGTGAGGTGTGATGTCTTGATGGAGGAGTGATGTTTGGGGAATAGTTCCTTTCCATGAGCTAGTGGTCGATTTCAAGATTGCAGTAGGTTTGGTTGAGTTGTAGAGGGAGAGCAAATTGGTGTTGGTGAAAACACTTTCATTGTAAAGAGGGAGTGTTAGCTTTCGGGTTACTCCGAAAGTGTTTACACCATGCATGGGGGTCCTTCATGTGATGTGGGCTGCATGGTCTATTGATTACCCTTGGTTGTTATGTGATGGGCAGACAAATTGGAGTTAGCTTGCTTATGGATTGCTAGACCTTGATTTGATGGTTGTGTGGCATCCTTCTTGGGAATATTGGAGACTTATGTGGCTAGTGTCTTTCTTCATGGGGCACACACATGGAGTTTGGTTGGTTGCTTGGGAGGACGATTTACCTTGGAGGAGGGTGTTGAGCCTTAGATGGCATGGGGACACTTGGTTGCTTGCATGGAAGCTTGTACTTGACTTGAGGATGCTTGGGTTGAGGAGTGATCATGTAGGTGTGGTGGCCCTGGAGGTACATATGGCTTAGGATGTAGCATTGGAGGCCTTTGGAGGAGGGATTCCTAGCTAGGAGTTGGTGGCTAGGGTTTTCTTATGTTTTTCCTAGCTAGGGTTTAGAGAGCTTGACTTATACTAACTTGTGATAAGTTGTTGGTATGTATATGTACTTCATCTTTTATATATATGTGTGAAATATACCATCTACCCAAATATTGTGTACTTGCAGATTTGAATTTCAGCTTATGTTATCTTCTTGATTGGGTAGATTCTAGTGCTGATTGTTCATGCAGATTTGACATAACATAAAGCTGAATTGGTTAAGTGTTTTAACACATATCTAGAAGATAAGAGGGCAGATTTACTGCTGTTATAGTCTGCCGTAATAAGACATTTCAGATCTGTTATATGCTTGGAAAAGTGTGCCCTAAGAGCTGAAACTTTGTGGTTGAAGCACACATGATTGGTATTTATTTTCTTGGGCTGCCTTGTGAATTGGGTTGAAGGAAGCAAAGTATTTTCCGATGTAAATTGATATTTCAGATTCAGCCCCAAGGCTGAATCTTCACAGGTAAATGATTTGGGAAACCTCCAGGTTGAGGTGAAATTTTTGAATTTGCAATAAAAGTCAGATCCTTGAAATTTCTACATGGTACAAGAGTATTTCAGAGATTTCTACATGCAGCCCCAACCAAGAACCAGATCCCACTCTAATCTGCTTGCCATTACCAACTTGCAGGAGATAGAATGAAGTATCTTAGGTATTTTTTTGGGATAAAAGTTAATGACATCCAGTAAATTGGATTTGCTTCTAAAACACTTTGAATCAAAACCAGCCTTCCAACCAGTGATAGCCATCTATTGCACCAAAGGTTGATTTGCCTTTTTTATTTTGTTTATGAGCCAGTCTCAGCCTGAGCTACCATATGAGTTTGGTTTGAGGAGGAACCCCAGGTATGTGAAGCCCTTTTCTAGCAGGTTGACCTTATAGGGATGAAACTCCCAAATCATTTCTCAATCTCTTCGGGGAACCAGATTAAAGAACAAAGGGATTTGATCATGCTTACCTCTTTTCCGGGGGCTGATGAGAAAGATCCAATTTTTTTGCAAAGGCTTTGGCATTGGAAGCCGAGGTAGAGCCATCCTTGATAAGAATTAGATCATCCACAAACTGTATGTGGGTTAGTAAATGAAGCTTGAGCATTAGAAGTGGTCCGTCCATGTAACCGGTTGTTTCTTTTCGCAACTTTATCATTCTGCTCTAGTATTCAGCTACAACAAGGAATGACAGTGGGGATAAGTTCCTTTTGCTGATTCTGTTCCTCTTTTTGTTTTGATACTGCTCTATTTCTGTTCCCTGATTCTATTCGCTTTTGTTTCATAAATGCTATTTTCTGTTGCTAGGTGTCTTCTAACTTGAGCATTTTATACTTTGTGTTTTTGTATGTGCATTTGCCTAATATGAATATGAATTGTATTTGAGATGTTTCACATATCAAGCACTTTTATTCTGTAATATAGGCCTGTTTTAACTTATGGAACCATAACATGCTTCTGTAAATGAAATATATTTGCACAACCTGGTAATGCTATATTTTGATTCATTTCTTCTATGATATTATTCAGGGATTGTCTGCTTGTTGCCTATTTCTGCAAGCAATTATAATGTTCCACTCGGTTTATACGTATAAATTTTAATGTATAAACTACCTTCTTTCCTTTGGCAGGCTGATGGCTCTTGTACATGCAAAAGGAATCTTCCTCGTGGTAAAATACCCAGTGAAACTGCTACTACAAAGCCCAGTAGGAGGGAAAGAGTGGCGATCCAGAACAATATCCAGGGAAATTTTGGTTTCAACAGTAGTAGTCTGGCAAAGGAATCTCCTAGTGGGCCATCTGAATCTGAAGGACCCAATCCAGGTATTAGTTGTCTATTGGAGCCTTCAATTGGAGGCTCTGTTGAAAAGCAAGTGCAAACTTCTGCGTTGCATTCCACTATCACATCTTTTTCTGATAGGCAGTTGGTGGAATCACAGGGTAGGGTTGCAGTTATTAGTTCTGATTCATCAAAAATGAGGAAACATAAGAAGAACAGAGGACTGGATGCCCCAAGAGGGTCATCGGCAAGTGCTGAACAGGTCAGTACTCAAGTGCTGGCATTGCCTGAAGGCCCTAGGATACAAGAGGGTGCGATAGATTGCAACGAAAAGAGATTTTTTCTCAGCAAACAAGGGAATGATCTTAAGAAATCTCCAAAAGATGCAGGTGAAATTCTCTCCCATAAACAAACTAATGAAGCATTGAAGAAGCAGAATGGAGCAGAAAGTCTCGTGGACTCCATTGCACGTTTGTTTAACAAAGAGAAGAAAGCAGTTTTAATGATAGAAGAAAAAATAATAGCTTTGAGAGAGGCTTTGAGAGTTGAGCAGGGAACACCATGTGATGGCTTGTCTTCAAAAGTAAGGGAAAGTAAGCTTACTCGCAAAAGGAAACGAGAAAATGCAAGAAATTTATCAGAGGAACCAAATTTTGTAGAGGTTATGGAACTCAAGGATCAGAAGGTGCATGAATCCAAGCCTGAACAAAGCACAAAAGAAGGTTGGTCAGGTAATTTTTCTCGAGTTCATATGTCCAACCAAGACAATGAATCACAAGAAGATGAGAGCCATGTTAAGCTGCAGACAGGTAGTAGAGAAATGCCAGAGTTTGTTATAAGCAGAGCATCATGTGACCTGGTCGGGAAAAGAAGAGATAATGGGGCTAGTAACTTGGTTGAGGTAGCCTTTAAAGAACAAGCTAATACAGAATCTCTATTTGATTTCAATATCAAAAAGATGTTCCAGCTTGATAATGAGTCTGATGAAGAACTTTACATGCAAGCTACACAGTCTTTATTGTCACCTACCTTGCCAGAAGTGTCTTATATGGACCTTGAAGACCTGGCAGGTGAAAACCTTGATCCTTTTTTGGAAGAAACATTATACAATGATATTGAACTGATTACTGGTAAAAATGTTCATACTGATGTACTTGAAACGATGAAAGGTGTTTCCAGCCAACTTGTTGATGCCAAAAAGCCATTTGAGTTGGACAAAGATGCTGATGAAGAATGTTACTTTCAAGACAAACAAGTCTTACTGTCACCTACTTTGCCAAAGCCGTATGAAGATTTGAAACAATTGGAGGGCCATTGCTCTAATCTGTACCTTGAACGTGGCCCATCTCAGGTTATTAATCCATTTACCAGTAGAGGTTGTGACATTGGGGTTGTTAAACATGACATGAGCCAGAAGTTTCATGGAACTGCATCTATTTCGGCAAATGGTTTGTTGCTTCATTCAGTTGGGGAGGATGATAAACTGGGCAATCTAGACGAGCTAAAATGCTGCAAATCATCTGGAATGGAAATGGATGAGTATGCTGTAGAACCTAATTTGTCTCAATATCCTTTAATAGATCCTGAGAATAACAGAAGCAATAACAATAAAATTAGTAATAATTTGGGCAGTCAAGGCAATATTGAGCCGGTGAATGGACTTGAAGAGGAAACTGAAGATGAAATGCACAGATGTCTTTCAGAGAGTTGCGAGGAACATGTCATAGAAGTAGCAAGTATCTGTAAAGTTCAAGAGCAGAAAAAAATTGCAGACTTTTGGATTCTATCTTCTTGCTTTCAAGATGAAAATAATTCAAATAGCACGTTTCACAACATCCAGCATTATTTGGATGAAGTTCTCAATGCTTCATCAAGAACACTTGATTTGGAGAGACTGATGCTCAATTTTGCTTCAAAGACCAAGCTTTCAAGAGAGTAAGCACTTCTGGAAATTTTTGCTACACAATAGAGATGTGCTTGTTGATGTCTAAAATAAGAACTCAAAAGTTATCTAGGTCCATTGGTTTTCTTATTATTGCATTCACAATTCATTTTCAGTTACTCTGGTTTATTTAGGATGGCATTTAATATATTTTTAACAAAACCAAGAAATTGTATAAAAAATTAAAAAGCAGAAGCTGCCCTAGCTATACCTGTATAGCCAGTAAAGAATCAGGGATATTGGGCATTTGAAGACTGAGGGATACTGGGTCTTAGAATACTAGAACTTAAAATCCTGTTTATCTCTGCTCCTTGCTTGTTTTTTTCTTTGGTTCAGCATTTTGCTGCTGATGGTTTTGAATTGCGATCTTGATAGATGGAATCCTTTGCTCATTATCTCAATTAATGTTAGTTCTTTCTCTTTGTTCTTCTTCCCCAACAATGGGGTTTTGCAGCAAAAATTCCTGAGGAGTTTCTGTTTTTTTTTGGAGTCTTTGCCTTTGACATTAGAAGAGGTTCCTAATCCGGTTGTCTGTTCTAGATTTTCACTTTCAGGTTGCCTTTCAAACCAACCATTCTTCTTATTTTTTCTTCTTTTCACATTTTGTAAACCACCAAGGCTTCCCTCTATGGTGTTTACTTGAGCCTCTTCTTGTTTGCAAACCTTTTGTGGACAGGCTTTCAATGGGTGTCACGTTTCATGACAGTTTAGACAAGTAAGCTGTGCTTTCATAATCCAATGGCTGAGTCCATTTAAAGTCTTGACAATTAAGGATGATCTTATCTGGCAGTCCTTTACTTAGATCCAGTTCAACACAAATTCTAGCACATGTGAATATACCCATTTTCTCTTGGTTCTTGTCTGTTTTGATGAATTTATCTATAGAGTTTCCAATTGGTTGTAAAATTTCCTGCTCTGACAAGTAGAGTGGAAGGTTCGGTAATATTACCTAGACTGTACTTAAGGACATTGACAATAGGAGTAGGGTTAAATTCTGGGAACCATGGTTTGAAGAAAAACTCAAATCTGCCCCAGAGCCATGGTCCCTCCTCCATTTTCTGCCTTAGCCATCTGGATTTTCAAAGTACACTATGAAATAAATCCTTGAATAATTTTTTTTTCTAGGTAAATATCCCTGGGGAAACCTCTCGGGCACTTCCCCTCATTCCGAGGATGGTACCCAGGGTAAACTGTAGATTTGTCAGGGCACAAGGCCAAGTCAACTACTTCTGAATAGATCATATATAGCTTATGAACAATCAGCTCACTAAGAGCAAGCATGTTACAAAGTGGGATTTGAACCCAGGTGGAGAGGAACAACTTTTTCTCATGACCATTCGAGGCTTGAAAAAATCGTCGATTTTTCGCGACTTTTTGTAAAAGTCGCGACTTTTACCCTGAGCTGACTTTTACTCTCGAAAAAATCACGACTTTTTGTATTTTCAAAAAGTCCCGACTTTTACCAAAATGTCCCGACTTTTACCAAAAAGTCGCCGGACGCAAGGAACCCGCGGGCATAAGGGCGCATTTTTTTTTTTTTTGGTCATGTGTTTTTTTGCTTGTGGAGAAGGAAGGAGAAGGGTTTGTGGTCTTCCTCAATCACTGTGGAGGCAACTTAACAACCATCATCATCACCATCAAGGATTTCTAAGTGGAGCAAGGGTTCAATTTCATTTTCCAACCGGTGTTGAATCTTCCATTCATAGGTATGTATCTAAATCCCTTCCATTCATAGGTATGTATCTAAATCCCTTCATTCATAGGAGGAGTGGCCTGAAGACATCATGGAGGGTGATGTGCAAACATCAACACAACCTTCTACACTTATTGATACACCTACTCCTGCACACAACAATTGTCATCAACTATCATATACATGGCCTTCTATTGTCAGGGGCAGGCCTGACAAACAACCCCTTATCTTTTCTCGTAAAAGGGGGAGAGGCGGAGGCTGACATTGATATTAGATAGCTAGCTGCTAGTTTTGTTTCATTTGTCATTGTATATCAGACATCTACAGACTCCATCATGATGATGAATCATGAGATACATTTTATAATTATATGTGTGATGTCATTTTGTATTGGAGAGGCCCTTCAACATTCAATATCGACTTTGATGTATAATTTTTTATTTGGCATCCACTAGTGACTACATATATATCAGTTACTTCTCCATATTTATGTGCCAATGTGTTTATCTGATGTTGTTGTTGCTTTATATGTTTAAAATTTTGAAAAAAAATGAATATATTTTGTATTTTTTAATGTTTGTCGTGGTTTTCCGATTTTTTGCCGAAACGATTTTTTCCGTTCCGGACCCTCGCCGACTTTTTGCTGATGCCGACTTTTTCAACACTGAAATTTCGAGCTACATCCATTTGACATCCTTGAATAAAAACTTACCACATACTCTTGTCCAATTCTTTTTTATCCAATCTGTAACAGCCAAAGATGTTCGCTAAAGGCCATTGAACCTAGAGATCAGAGCCTTTCTTTTATATGATATCCATTTCCTCTTGGCTTTTATATGTTTTGATGATTTTACCTGTAGAGTTTCAAATTGCTTGTAAAATTTCATCTCCCCACAAGTAAAGGGGAATCTTTGGCCATCTTAGCTAGACTGGAGTCTAAGAAATCGACAAATAAGATAAGATACAATAATTTTATTAAGGTCCAACACGTGACCACAAAAGTAGCTCAATGGGACTAATAGGTACAATCTAGTGTAGATACAATCTGGGAGTGCAAAAGCGACTCCTAGATCAATGCTGAAAGTAAGAAGCAAAAAAAGAGGAAATGCAGAGCTAGATATTTAGCTAGAACCTATAACCTCACTGTCCAGCCAAAAGATATAGGAAACTGTAGATGCCGTGATACAGTAATAGGACCAGAGGCTGAAGGTCTCAGGAGTTGGTGTTGCATAAGAGAGGGAAATAAAATGTCAGATCCTGCCAGTCCCGATGACCAAGGGCAAGGGAAAGGACCAAGGTGTGGGCTCGCTTTGTAGTCATCAATTACAGAGAAGTAGGGTGAAATTCTGGGAACCATGGTTTGAAGAAAGACTCAACTCTGTCCTACAACTGTGGTCCCTCCATTGCCTGCTTTCGGCCATCTGGATTTTCAAAGTACAATACAAAAGAACTGCTTGAATAAAAACTTACTACACACTCTTGTCCAATTCTTTACTATCCAATCTGTCAGGGCCAAGGATGTTGGCCAAAGGCCATTGAACCTACAGATCAGAGCTTTGCTTTTATATATCCTAATAGAGTCCTTAATCCCTTTAGGATAAACGTGCAGAATCAGAGTAGATTCAGCTTTTTCCAATATGAAATTGCCCATCAGAGGAGCTTACTTTGCCTGCGGATGAGAACTGTATTGGTTGTTAACATCTTTGAAATATTGGATATTGTCTGAGATGCATTTTCTTAGGAATCAAGATTATGAGCATGTGATGTATGAGCCCCTGCATCCTCAACCCAAACAGGGCAAAACTTAAAAGTGGCTTGGAGATAGCCGAGGGCCAAAGGGAGCTGTTCAGATGAGAGGCCTGGTTTACCTTGGTCGCGGATGCCTTTCTCCTTGCCATATGGATCCTAGAAAGGGTTACGCAAAATTCAAATCAATGATAGGTAGTCTGCCAGCCTGCAGTGGCGTTGCCGAACCCCTACTTTTCGTCCTAAACACCAGCTCAAGATGTGCTTAATGAATCCCCCGGTTAGGATGGCATTTAATCTTTACACAAGTATGTGCTGAACCCCTAGTTTTTAAAATTGGACCGGGTTGTTATCAAACTGCCAAACCGGCCGAGTTGATAGGTGACCAAATCGACCCAGCCTTCAACCCGGTCTGGTACTCGGTTTGGTATAGAACCGGCCGGATTGAATCCGGTTCGATATCAAACCTGTCGAACCGGCTGGTTTGAATCCGGTTCATTATCAAACTGGTCGATATCAAACATGAGGTTCCAGCTGGGACGAGCACAATGAAACTATTATAGCTGATAATGACAGATTTATTTAACACTGTTAGCCAGTTAGCACTATGGAGACCTTGTAGAGCTCATCCTCAATGAGAATGGGCTTATCATCGGGTAAGAAGGAAGAATATGAAATTTCAAGTTTCTGGTAAAACCTGAAAATGAAATTTTAAATGGCTTATGTAATTTCAAATATCCTCCTCAAATGAGTTGGTATGGCAATTGTCTACTTTGAACATGAGGAACAAAAGACTATTCAAGTCCAAGAACATTAATTTACCATGCTGGCGACCACTGGAACCAAAGTCCATAATTAATCATCATAAAAACATAAAAGAATTGCAGCAGCAGGAACCATTACAGATGCAGGCAGATGGGTCGTCTTTATCATTGTTAGATGGCCCTTCCCAGCCTTTGGTTGGCTGTTCGGGCTTGGGAACAGTTAATTCCCAACCATCATTATTCTGCTGCTGTTCTTCCAGAGGCTTCTCTGCTTCAGAAATTGCAAGGGCCAACATAGGAAACTTGTCATTCAGTGGCCAGGGAAGGGGGCTACCTGGACGTTATGGACTGTAGAGGCCTTTTAGAGCCTCACTGATTATGTATTTTGTTGCTGATATGTATTGCACTCGGTGCCACTTTGATATATACGCCTTTACATGGTATATAGATGAGCAAACTTTGCATATTATGTCTTTAATGGTTTGGAATCATGGTTTGAAAGCATTAAAATATTTTTTTTCATTAAAATTTAATTATTTAATGTATTTTTTATTGAACCGAGTCGTTGAAATCAAACCGGTCTAAGTCGATCCAGTTCTGGTTCGATGTCTGAGTTGATAAGTGACTGGTTCGATGTCCGGTTCCAGTTTTAAAAATGATAGCTTGAACCCTTGCTTTTTGACTCAAACCCTAGATCGAGACATGCTCAGCAAACCACTCCGTTAGGATGGCATTTAATATCAACATGGGTATGTTTTGATATTTTTGTGTCAATAGGAATGTCATTTTTTTTGCTGTTGGCACCTTTTGTAATTATAGGGATGTGTTGAGCAGCAAGTTTAGTTCTCGAACATCTTACAAAATGGGTAACTTGATTTTAATTTTTTTCTCATGTAGACTCATGGACTGATTCCTTAAATGTATTTGTCTGCCACAGTTTGTGTGTATACTCATTTTTGGAAATCAATTCTTTTTAATTGTAGATAATTAGGGTTGTTGGCACTTTTACATTCCCTTTCTTTTGCTCAAGTTAGTTGGCTTCACAGAGGAGGTTTACTGCCCTTTGATCACAAAGAAGTACTATGGATACTATGAGTGCAGCTGTGGGTCCAATGCTGAGAGTTATTTGAGGATATTGATCAAATGGCTTTGTTTGAGGAAGCTGTTTTTTGTTATCAATTCAAACCTTTAATAATTTTACATTGTATTCTTCTATGTAATCTTGGGCATTTCTTGTTGGAAGTGGGAATTATTGAAAGCATCTTTTCTTATTGTTAGATTCTGTGATTAAGATAAAAGTAAAGGAAATTTCTGGTTATGTTTCTCTTTTGTTAAATCCTTGTTTATTAGCTTCTTCTTTCTTGGGACATGAAATATCTGACATGCTTTCCAATGCCCAAAAGCTTGGTATGAGCTAATTTAATATTTTGCAGCTCCTATTATTGCTGATGATTTCAGCTCTTGTACTTTTCCATCTTTCCTCTACGTACCCAATCTTCATTGATAGGACCAAAGACAATGCGTGCCCTTTTTTTCATAGGATGTGCTTATCGTGTAGTTTCAGTTGGTAAAAGTAGATAATGTATGAAATGTTCATAGCAAGGTTTTGTTTATAAAACTTTTAGAAAGGGAATACAAATAGAAAACTAGCTCCTGATCTTGCAATTTCTTTTTGTTTTTTGTTGCAGGGACATGGTTTGTATTTGTATTTCAGCAATAATGAGCAATTTAACTTCTATTGAGGCAAGTAACGAAGCAAGTAGCTCGTTCAGTCCAAGTCATGCCTCCTCTCTTTGGTCCAGGAATTTAATAGCTCAGATTAACAAAGGTTTGTATCAAACACAGCTATATGCAGAACTTCTATATGGATGGAATTTGTAATTCTTCAGGAAATAACATTATTGCATCTCAATCCTATTTTTAGTATACTAGTGAGAAAAACAATAAATAAGGTTAATAACCATAAGAGGATAAATGATAAATCAGAAAATATAACAATCTACTTTTCTGTGTCTTATTTGTTTCACAAACTTTTGTGCATTAATGTAATATATAAGATGCATTTTCCAAAAGAAGGGAAATAGGAAGCATAGTTGGAATTCCCAAAAGCATACAGCAATAACAACCCTACTAAGAAAGAGAGAAGTTAGAATAATGCTCATGAATTACAAAAAGTGGTCAATGGGATGGATGAAACATGATATGGTAGTACATCCACAAGGCTGGTTGAAATATCTTCCATCAGAATCCTGTTAAAGAACATTGAAAGGAATGTGGTTTGAGGACCAGAAAAATTAGCTGGGGGTAGTGGTCAATTTTGAAAGGAAAATGTAACGTGTAGTGCATTAATTTTCTGAGTGTTATGTTCGATAACAATAGAAATAGTTACAATTTTTCTTACAGTTGATTTAGATCGCATGGATTTAGTGTGCTGCTTGTGATTAGGACCCAAGAGTTTACATGGTAAAAAGAACAGCTCACTGTTGAAGAGCTTAAAAAATGAGGTAAGTTCAGCAGTGTTATCGGAACCAGACCTGAACAAGTGGAACCGGCCAGTCCAACCGGTCTTGGCACATTTCCCATCCAGTCAGGGCACTATGGTCTTTTTAGGCCGGTTTGGTACTGAACCGGCTGGTTCCATACAGCACCGTATGGCTCGACTAGGGACCATCAAAATCCAATTTAAAAAAAAAACAATAAATTAAAAGAGGGGCTGCCTAATAACTAACCCTAGGGCCCTACTAATGCTATTTAAAAAGGTCCACCGCCCCCGCTACATTTCACCCTCCCTAGTAATTAATGGTAATATTAAATTCTTAATGTAAGAGGATGGAAATGAAAGATAAAGGAGAATGTTGCTTTTACTCTTTCATTTTCATCCTTTTAATTAAATTTTTAACATTATCATTAATTGTTTTATGATGTTTGAGAGTGGTTCCAACTATAGAAATTCGAGGTACTATGAGGCTGCCAAAACAGGTCTGTCCTTGACCTGAAATTTGGCTCTAAGTTTCCATCTCCAAGACTGTCCTTTGCTGCTGTTTTAGGACAGCAAACAGTCAAGTAACTTTCTGTTCATAATTTTTATGGTTAAGTGCTCTTTTGAGGTGCCCTTGCAAGTGTTTTCATACCCCAATGTTAGCACATGCAATATACTCAAAACAAATGACACTCTTGATCTTTACAACTCTAACAAGCTGATCTATACTCTAAGTATGCATGAAATGAACACAAGTATTTTTGGTCAACATGACCCTGGATAAAAACCCCCCCTGGGAAAACCAGTTTGGAGTGAAATTATATATAATGATGATCTTAAGTAGTGAATACAACAAGTAAGCTAATACAATGGAACCTGATACAATAACAATTCCTCACGAGAAGCTTTGGAGTTCCAAGAAGAGAAATGCGCCCAAGCTTAGTGCACCCTCTTCCCTTGTTGCTCTATCCACTGAAGTGATGCGCCCTACTTCCTCTTTGGTCCAATGAAGAATCCCTTCCACACAAATGTGCTCTTGTGTGTCTCCTCCAACATGAGCCAAACAGATCTGAGATAGCACAAGTCCTTCTATTACCTGCTAGTGGTGCGCCCTCCTCCAAGCAATAACCAATACCAGCAAATAATGAGGACCTAAGCCTCTATGAATCCTCCATGAAAGATGGCGCCCAAGCTCTCCTCTCCCAATGCTTCCATTCTCATCCTCTTGCCCTTCTCCAAACTCTCTTGGTGAACATACAAATGAATGAGCCTCCAAATGCCCTATGTGCCCTTCTTAAGGAATCATAAGGAAACCTAAAAAGTGGATGGCTAGGATCATCCCAAGCCATCCCTAATCAATGGTTGAGATCTCTCAAAAAGAATCTCAACTCAGAGCCCACTTTGGGTTAAGTTTCCATAGTTCACTTTACGTCCCTCAATTCACCCACAAAGTGAATTAATAGTCACTTTTCACTCAAGTGACAAATTTCACCCTTTTGACTTAGGAAAATGTCAAAGTGAAATTAGACAAAGTATAAGGCACAATGGGTCAAATATTTCCCTCTTGTGGTTAGAGACCCACAACCACAAGGGGACCACTTTCCAAGGTATCCAAATCTCAACACCAACCTCATTGGACTTCATATGGAGAAAGTAGAATTTTAGGTCCCATTCAAAATTCAGCAGACTTAACGGTTTTCAGGATTTCAAGGTTGGCAGGATTGCAACATTTCCTCTAGATTCTATCATGTATGAGGATATGGAACTGGCATTTAATCAAGAACACCAAGCCCTGTATGTACCTCGATGTTGGTGGCATTGATTGTTGAACTCTTCTATCATGACCCTAGTAAAAATGTACCCTTCACTCTAGTAAAATCACTTATTAGACATGTTAAGCTTTTTGTATCTTATTTTAATGCTCAGAGGGTGACACTGATGATGAGGATCCTAATATAGGCAATGATTTTGATGATATGTAGTTATTTTTTGTAGCATGATTTTTTTTTGGACTCTAGAGGCCATTAAGAGCCTCTTTTGTTGATGTATTTTGGTTCAAATATGGATTGTACTTGGTGCTATTTTGGTTATATGCACCCTTACTCGCTATATACATGAGAAACTTTGCATATTTGTGTATAATGGTTTGGATTCATATGGATGCACATGTATATATATATATATTTTTTTTATTTTTGTTTTAATTTGATTATTTTATGTATTTTTTGATTGACTGGTTTTTTGGTCCCGTTTTTTTACGGTTTCGGTCCAGTTCTGATAACATTGAAGTTCAGGGCGACTTTTAGAAGAAGCTAATTGCTACTTGGCAGTGACTGATTGTAGGATTAATTCTGGATAACTGGTAACTAGGTTTTTGGTCTCGCCAATATGCTGTTTGTATGATAGTTCCTAATTTCTCTATGGATTTTATTTTTCCTTCAAGTGCAACTGTTATATGCCTCGCTTTGTGTTCTATCAGCTATGAACAACTTGAAGATCCTTTTGTATATCAATCTGGTGAAAACTAGAATTCTATTTAACTGCTTGCGCAAGGATTTGACTTACGGGCCATGTATTGTCTGTGTTTTCTAATTTAGGCATTTCTCAATATATAATTTAAATGACCTTTTTTAATCTTATTTTTGTTTTCCTTTTTATCTCATTGAATTCATGAATGAGGGTAAACGTGTACAGTTAAGAATCCACAATTTTTTTTTTAAATTTCCTCTGGTATCAGGGATAATGCTGTATTTAGTGGTTTTATTTGGAGTTGATTTCCTTTTAGTTTCTAGGGAATCATGCCAAAATTCCTTCTGTATTTTCGTTCTTACAATAAGATTTGGCCTAATAATGTAACTTCTTGTTTTCTGACAGTTTCTTCAAAACCTGAGACAAAAGGTACATTTTTAAACTTTTTTGCCTTCGACATTATACTCAGGCTTATGACAAATTTCTTAATAGAGGGCAAAATTGAGGTGTATACAGCTTCTTCCAATGTGAAACAGGGCCATTCCAACGTTACTGGGAGGCTTGTGGAAGCAGAATGTGGTCAGTTCTTTGTTTCACATCGTATTGCTACTGTGGCCGAGTTACGGGCGGGGAGCAACATATTAGCTTCTTTTTGCCTTGCACTTGGACATGTGGATTGCTTATATGAAGTCATCTACAATGTACTCCGGTGGTGCAAGAAGGATTCTATCTGGCTTCTCACAATAGTCCATTCAATTGCTTTTCATTGTTGGGATAATTCTATGCAAGTCAGCAGAAGCAATTTACTGGGGAAAACAATATGTTTTATTATCATTCTACTTGAAGGGCATGGCAAAGGAGTTTCTCAAAGCTTGCAGAATAATGTTTTTCTTGATAGTGTCCAAAATCAGACACCTCCACTGTGTGTACATTGCCCCTTTGCAGAGGATGTGCTTAGTATCGATGCGATTGTTTCTTCATTGTTGGAAACTTTGCACTCTCCTATTTCGAGTTACCACGGTGAACAAACACCAACTGGAGTTTTGGAATGCCCAAATTCAGATATTTCTGATAAAGCAGAAAGGAAAGTAGAAAGTCAGAATATGCATCAGGATGCATCTGCAGAAGTGAATAAATTAGATGTGCCAGTATATGAGAATCGATGCCAGAATCAGACAGTACATGCCCACTACCAGTTATCTAGTCTTAATGATAATGTTCGCGCTCTGGAGCTTGTTGCACAATATCTGGTATGCTTTTCTTGTTTTCTTCCTTTTCATCCCTACATTTTCCCTAGCTATACTTTTTCTACCTTAGCATTTGCTTTATGTTCCTTCTGGATATGACTAAAATAGAAATTGTTTCAGAAAAAAGACTACGAACATGCACTACCATTTAGGTTTGTCTTCTGAAATTGATATTATATTTACTATAGAAGTGGTTTTAAAAAATTATTCACCAAATTATCTTCTAAGTTTAGTTTTTATGGACTAAATAATTTTGTAGAATTTCTGGCATGACAGCAAAAGTTTAGTTTGTGAAGTAAAGTTTTTACTATGTAGAATTAAGAAACTTGAAATTAATTGAGTGGTGTCGGATTAGAACCAACACTCTATGGATCTTAAGAGTTGGCCCACATCATTACTGCAACTTCAGAAATAACTTAATTCCTGTTAAATTTAAAGCCACTGCAAGAGCCATTCTCCGGGAGGATGGCAAAGACCCTAGCCGAGATCTAGGGCCCCCAGTGCACGCCTGGCACCTGGGGTTCTTGGTCTGGGACCAAACAGTCAGTGCCATGGCAAAAGACCCTTGTTAGGGCCCCCAGTATATGACTGAGGTTCTTGGTCTGGGACCAAGCAGTAAAGACCCCTGAGAGGGCCCCCAGTATATGACTGGGGTTCTTGGTCTGGGACCAAGCAGTTAAAGTCCCTAGATATGTCTAGGGCCCCTGGAAATGTTCCAGGGTACCCATGCCTGGGGCATGGGTTGATCCTTGGTCTTGTACCTTGGTGGATAAGACCCCAGAAATGTTCCGGGGCAACCTGATCCTCGATCAGGTGTTTGTTGGTATATGTCCTCCTTTGAAGGCGGGCATGACCACATGAGGGATGTATCCCAAATGCTATGATGATAAAATTAAAAAGGTCACGTTGAGAATGAATGGACAAGTATTGCCACCAAGTCACCCTTCCTAAACCCTCTTCACCCTTGTTTGTGTTTAATTGGGGTTTTGTTTTTTGCTTTAGGGGTTAATGTAAAATATTAATTAAATGTTTTAGTTATAACATATTTAAATTAATATTTATATTAATTAAACATGTTATTTTTAATTGTTATTTTAATTATTATTTCCTTTAACCTACCCTACCCTAAAAGTATAAATAGAGGCTTACCCTCTACTTTTAACACACACTCATATATTCTCTTAAAAGGTCAGCGGATCTCCTCTTGTTAGCTGTGGCCCCTTCTGTAACAGTGGCTGAGTTTTTTCGTGTGGTGGTTTGGCCCTCCTATACTGACCATCTGTTCAGCTTGGTGATGATTGATGCTTGCTCCCTGGTCGTTGATGATCAAGGGTCTCTTAAGCTGCAAATATAGGGCTGTCTTATGCTGAGTTTATGCTGTGTGCTGTGGAGGTTAGCTGCCGTTTTCTTTCTACAGCAAGTCTAGTACCCTAGACTCCTTCCAAAAGCTGCCGCTACCTT
>ML794569.1:95015-129492 GCA_009831015.1 Picea engelmannii
AAATGAAATAATTAATAAAACTGTAAACATTTACATGAATGATGATGATGATACAAATTCATTATTCAATCATACAACTAGTACTAACTTAGTTACTAACATAAATGATGAATCATGATAAATATTAAAATCATAATGACAAATATTGAAATTTGAAACACACAAGAAATTCAAACCATAAACTGCATTTTTCTCATTAATTCATCAAAATCAAAATGTGTTACATAGACACCGACTCCTGAGTCATTGCTACAACCTACACTATACATGCTACTATAGGTGGGAATGCCAATGGCAAATACAAAATAAGGTAGAACTAGATACTAGAACTGTAGATGGAAGAATCCCATAGCACAAGACTGTCACTGGTCAGTAGTCCTCCAACTCCATGTCATAATCATCAAAATCAATGTCATCGCCACTGCTCTCTCCTCCAATCTCCGGCTCCTCTACATGATCATCCAATCCAATCTGTGGAACTGGATCTGCTGCTGTGGAGGATGACCCCTCAAGAGGAATATCATTCTCAAAAGTGATTGGCTCTAGCACTGGGTCATTAAGATCCATGTTGTCCAATGCTAACTCAACACTGTCGTCCAAACCCATATCATCAGGAAACACATCCCACATCTTTGTATTTCCCTTCACCCACTCTTCCCTCTGCTTGTAAATAAGACGGAGGTTGGTGTGCACATACACCATTGACTCTGCCCTGGACTGCTCAAGCCTGCTCTTCTTCAAACTGTACAAATTCCCATATGTGCTCCAATTCCTCTCACAACAAGAGGATGAAGTAACCTGAGAGAGGATCCTCATGGATAATTCCTGTAGAGGAGGGCATGCTGCCACATGAGTTGCCCACCAAGCATGGGGCTTCTTAGCCCCACTGTCTCTGAGCACATCATACCTAGAAAATCTCCCACTGGCAATGGAAAAATCTATAAATCCTACCTCCACCTCACTTGACACGTGTCCCTTTTTCGTGACACGCACTTTCGTGGTGTCATACACAAAATTCCAATGTGTCATGTGCATGTGACATGTTGCACCATCTGCCATCGAATTTGACATGTGTCAGGTCGAATCATGTTAGATTCGATGGACACGCGACACCAGGGGGGGTGTTGGACGAGTCCTGTGACTTAGATATATATATAAAGCAATATATCTATTCCTCTATATGTATATGCCATGTGTCAACTTCAATTGCATGATGATGATGATGATGATAATTAACATCTATTGAGACCACATTTGATCTATCAGACCTTAAAGGAAGGAACCGGTGTAGATCCATCTCAGCTCCGGATCTATCATGCATTGAGAGGGATCAAATCCTTCAAGGTGCAAACCTCTTTTTAGAACACAAAACTTGAGGAAAGGTTTGCACCTAAAGGGATTTGATCCCTCTCAACACATGATAGATCTACGCTGGTTATGATATATGGATGGGCTTGGATTATGTGGGGGTCTTCTCCTTATGTATAAGGAGTTATTGTGTAGCTTATCATATTAGTTTTGGGAGCTATGCTTCACGCCTATATTTTGTGTTCATGCAGGTTTATCATGCTATTTTGTGCATTGGGTTCATAGCCTTTGGTATCAGAGAAAACAATTCTTGGTTTTGCACCTTCAAATTGCACCTTGACTGGTTTGATCCATACCTTTGGCTAGGGATCTCCAAATTTAATGCCCACTTGAATTGTTCAAAATAATACATCTTATACTATGGTCAAAATTTCAGTTGCAGAGGCGTGAGAATCTTGGAGCTATAATTTTTACAAGTTAAGGTTTTCTGTCCAGTCTTGAAACCTTGCTAAAACTAGCAAGGTTAACAAAACTGGACACATCTTAGATTGTGAGGTTCAAATGTAGTGAGACCGGTGGAATTTGAAAGAAGTTAGAACAACATGTTATAGAATTTAGAGTTGCTAGGGAGAAATAGGTGGAGTTATTATTTGTACAACCTTGCTCTCTTGACAAGGGCTAGCATTGGAAAATAATACATCTTGTACTACTCCTGTCAAAATTTCCACTGCAGAGGCATGAGTATCTTGGAGTTACAGTTCATACAATTTAGGTTTTTTGGTCCAGTCTCGAAACCTTGCTAAAACTAGGAAGGTTAACAAAGACGAAAATATCTTAAGATTGTGAGGTTTGAATGCAGTGAGATTGGTGGAGTATGCAAGAATTTATAACAATGTGTTACAAAATTCAGAGTTGCTAAGGGGAAATTGATGGAGTTATTCTATGTACAACCTTGCTCTCTTGATAAGGTGTAAAATTAGTAGGATTTGACAAATTGTTCATAACTTTATCTTGGAAAATCCAAATTGAGTGAGATCGATGACATTCAAGAGTTACATTTCAAGCTATTACATGGCAAAATTTCAAAGACTTCGGTGTAGAAATGTGAAGATATAACATGTACAAGCTCTTTTTGTAGAGTAGTGTCCATATAAGGGCTTATAAAGGTATGCCAACTTGAAATTGTCATAACTTATGATTGGAGGTCCAATTGAAGTGATTCAAACTCGTTAGGAAGAGGAAACATAGAAGAATATCTAGATAAAATGTTTGGTACAATTTGGGGATAATCATTGTGAATTCATACACTGCAAATTAGGGGTTTCTACAAGACCCCAAGTGTTTAAACCAAAATTGATGACAATACTTGATTTTTGTGGAGATAAGATGGGATTGATCCTATTGAATGGTTGAATATTATAAAGGAAAATTGTATAGGTGTTTTCCTTGCAATCTTTTGAGGGTGAAGCTATGGAGTGGTGGAAGAGTCTTGGTAGAGACACCCAATTAAAATACACATGAGAAAATTTTGAAAACGTCTTCTCAAATAGATGGATAAACGAAACAAAAATGGAGGAAAATATGAAGGTTATAAAGGATCAGTGCAAGGGAGATTTAGAACTTTGGAAGAGAGATTTGGAGATAGTGAAATTGTAAAAGAACAAAGAAGAAATGAATGAATCAATTCTTCAAGTTATAGGATCTTAATCAAGCACTTATTAAGGAGGTTATGAACTTAAAGTGAGGAAGGATGAGGAAAGGAAGGAAAGGTATGGATGCGTAGGAAGGATTGGAAATGAAAGGTGATGAAATCATAAGGTTGTGTAATGATCAAGACCTTAATGATGTTAAGAACGTGAAAAGGCATCTAGATGAGGTAGAATCAAAGTGTTGGGTATGTGTTATATTCTTTGCATGATTAGCCCATATATTGTACTTTGGAATGGGAGCAAGGGGGGCTTAGTTTTTTGGCCCATTTTTGGTGTTTTTCGGCCCAATGTAATGTAATTCTGGTCAAGGAATCTAATCTAGGTCAACGGATTAGGGTTTTGGATGCCGCGGGATCCTATTTATTGTATTGTACTGGTGAAGTTAATACAATGAGAGTTAGAGGTGCAACTCTAAACAATTGTTGTTTTTCTCAATTAAGGGTTTCAAGGGTAAATTTTTGAGTACTATGTGTGATTACTATTATTTTCTTTCTGTTTTATAAAGAATCTGTATGTGCATTGCAATACTGTAAAGGTTTAAAACCTACACAAAGATCATGGATAAAGATACTACCCTAAAGAATTGAAGAGGAAGTTTGTAAGACGGTTGCGAAAGCCCTATACATGGATGAAGTAAATCAGAAATGGAAATAGGAATAGAAGGAAGACAAAAGAAATTAATGGTTGGTATCCTACTTCAACATCAGAAGGAGAAGGAAAAGAAGATAAGTCACCAGAAAATGCTTGAAGAAGTTGAATCCATCTTTAGGACATAAAGGTCAAATATGATGGTATCATCTCAAAATCAAGAGTTATTGATGATCAAGTACAGAGGCTAGAACATGTCAGTATACCAGAAAATAATATTAATGATAAGGTTGTGGAAAATGAAGGCAAACCATAAAAAATGAAACCATGTAGACACCCTCATTTCCAAAAAAGTTGCCAAGAAAGACAAGAAGGTGCACATCAACATTTCCAAGGAAGCATATTGCAAAATCAATAACATTCATGAAATGTGACATTGAAGAACCATTATGGGACATGGTATTATCAAAAACCACCTACTACAACAATTTGGAGAAGTTACAACAATGCATGAAATTTGAGGAAAATAAACTATATGGCATCAAATAATTAAGAATTAATGTTGATAAGAATTGAATCTAGGTTATAAAGCTTCGTGAACAAATATTTCAAAGGAGAATACTATGTTATGACTCCAATGGGTGTATATACGTGGTTAAATGTATATGTAAATAGTAGGTCAGCTTGGTAGTGGGCCTGCATGGACAATGAGTAAGAATATGTATATATAGAGGTAAATTGAGTCGTTATTTCACACATTGACTTATGATTACGATGTATGGATGTACTTGGGTTATGTAGGAGCAGTGTTATTCAAATTGATTGGTTTTGGTTTGGATTGATTGGTTCAGACCAATTATCTTGAAAATTACTCTGGTCTCAAAAACATCGAATCATGACTGGTTCAGACCATTTACGTCGAAAATTTCTTTGATTTAAAAAACATAACTGAATCATGACTAGTTCTTTTCCAAATTGGTCAGTTTAGACTAGGATTTGCTAGTTTCAATCTGAACTTGTGTGTTTGGATTCGGTTAAGTCTGCGACCCACCAAAATGCTTTAAAAAGGAGAATAACATAAAAATGTTGCCCCTGTAACAAATATAAATATCATTAAATAATAATTAATAAGTAATAATTAGTAAGAATGAAAGGACATGTCTCAAAGGACATGACTATTAATGAAAGGGAATTCCCGCCTAGGTATATATACGGGCCCTCATTTATAATCAATCATCTTATATCAATTTTACTCATACATTTATATATATTGTCATCCACATGGATTTCTACATTGTATTCCAAATATTCTGGAGATTTAACTGGTGAGCCAGATTTGGTTATCACATTTGGTCTCAGAGCAAAGTTTGATCCTGGCCTTTGGCCACCAGACCCTTGGTCAAATTTTGTTTCCCTTGGCAACATATCTATTGGCTTTTGGCCACAACTACAGTTTTTCAGAGTTTCTCTGGTCTTTGGTCCACTGACCACAACCGGCCTTTGGCCATTCGACATTCAGATTTCTGTTTAATAAAAAGAGAAAAAAGTATTATTCCGCTGCCAAACACAAATAGCGAATTCTCGTTGAGTTCAACACTGGAAAAAGGTAAAGGACAAAGCTAACAACTCTGTTGAGTTTTCTGTGCACTGCTAAGAAATAGAAAAGGACAGTCTGCTACCCATTGGAAAAAAACAAATATTAAAGGAAACAAATAACATTGAAGGAATATGAGTGCAAAAATATAGTTGATTTGTGACTGCTATACAATAATACACAAACTACACGTTACCTTCGTCGAATTGCAGATCTGTACTGTTTTGTATCGCTGCCAATCTGTCCAAATCGCTGCTCACAGACCTGCCATACATGTACTTTTCTTCCATACTTACCATGGCCTCTCCAACTGCCGCACAGTCTGCTCATTGCTGTACCATATTCCATCTGCAGTGCCCGTACAATTGCAGCTGTCGTACAACTGTCTCCAGTCGCCATATAATCCGTACAACCACATTTACTTCGTACATGTGTCCCTACGATCATGTGGAGTGAAGGGTCACTACCTAAGAAGTTCGTGATGTTTGAAGGAAAATCGTGACCACTCATACAGGTCACTTAAATTTGATTAGCCACCAAACTATATATAAGGCAACGTTTAGCATGATATAAAGTGTTATAATGTATAACACTTTTCTTTTCAATAAAATAAAATAAAAAAAGAATAAGGGAAAGTATAAGTGGAATCACCACATTAAAGGATTTTCATTGGTCCCTTATATCATATGAGAAAGAAGAAAAATATAAAAGGGAAGTATCACATAAGAACATTATAAAGAAGAATTAGAAGGAAAAATATATATATTTAATATTATCGGAGAGATAAAAGGTTATTTCATATATATATTTTATGCCAAGAAAAGTGAAGGTATTTATAAGAGAAAAGGGTTATAAACAAAGTGTTTTTTTTAAGACGTGCATAATTTATTATCGGAAAAAAAGTGGGAGCTTCACACCTAGTACATCCAATTTAATTATCGAAGGGGTTTATAAGCTTCATGAAGAGGAAATTATTTATCACAAATTGCCAACGAATGCAAATGGAGTCTAGTAATAGAAAAGGAAGATTCCCTAAAACTTTAGCGAACTATGCTTCAGTGCTACTTAGAGTCAAAGGGACATTTGGAGGGAAAGATATCACTATCTCTATTGTACCCACTAGATGTAATAATTATGTTAGTACTAAATTCGCTAACCAGTTAGCGATTTCCGAGTCAAATATAGTTGAAAAACTAGACTTGTGGAACGAGAAACAATATAGCATAACAGATTTACAACCGAATATTGGGGATTATACCTTTGTATCACAATTCACTGTCGGATCTTTATGGAGTGATGAGGGTGACATACTTCTAGGTTATCCTTGGATGGAAACACTAGGGTCTTTCATCTTAAACATGGAGAAAAAGTTTTTGATGTTTTCCTATAAAAGGAAGATGATGACGTTTCAAGACCTTACTATGAAGTCAGATTCAATAATATCTTCATCAAAAGACCTGAAAGACATCTCAAAGGTGATTCTTCAGGAAAATCAATGGTCGATATCAAAAATGAAAAAAGAATTTGACAAAGTTATCGAAGACCAAAATGAAAAAATTTCTCACCTCAAGGACCACAATAAAAAATTACTCGCACAAATCAAGAAGGCTAAGGTTACAAAACAAAATAGTAAAAGATTAGAATAAGAAAAGGAGGATCTTGAGGAAGAATTCAAGAAGAACCTCTAAAAGAAAGAAGAACATCCGTGCTTAAAGAACCTTAATAAAAGGTTATTGGAACAAATCAAAAGTTTAAAATATGAGAATAAAGACACTAAGAGTAAATTCAACAATCCAGAAAACGAAGAATTTTCACGTGTAAAGAATCATAATCAAAACCTACTTACGCAAATAAAAAAGCTTAAGAGTGATAAGAAGTCGCTGGAAGATAATTTAGAACAACTTATCAAGGAGGAAACATCAAAGTCTTCAAGTGAAAGAATCCAAGTTGAGGAGAAAGGAACAAATACAAATTTGATTAATATCACAACTCAGGAAGATGCCAATCCATCTAAAGAAAGGACATACTCTGATGTTAGAGTATAAACGATGGAAATTCCAAGTGTAAATCCAACAATTAAGAAAGCAACATCAATGCACAAAGAAGAAATAATATCGAAGGTAAGCCAAGAAAATGCTACAAGTACAGTAAGGGAAAGCCATACTACAAAGACACCTTATCGACATCCCAATCACAAGGAAGATATCTTAACTAGTTAGTGTATCAACATCACTAAGAAGGGAAACAATTAACCTCTCTTCCAAAGAATATTGATACCAATATCATTAAGTCCCATAATATATTTTGGGAATCCTATAAGCACAATGTTCCACAAAAGATCGAATTAGGATGGTCAAATCACCTTACAGTTTGACAATTTTGCTCAGCACTCAGAGGTTCATATCGTCTCGTATCATCAACTATGACAGCTCCAAGAACAAAGAATGATGCGAAGGCATTACAAGCCAAAGAAAAAGACGCCAAGCTCTTCGATAAATGTGCTTTGAGGACAAAGCATTTCAAAATGGGAAGGCTATGTAACAAATATATATATATATATATATATATAAATATCATTAAATAATAATTAATAAGTAATAATTAGTAAGAATGAAAGGACATGTCTCAAAAGACATGACTATTAATGAAAGGGCATTCCTTCCTAGGTATATATATGTGCCTTCATTTGTAATCAATCATCTTATATCGATTTTACTCATACATTTATATATATTGTTATCCCCATGGATTTGTACATTGTATTCCAAATATTTTGGATATTTAACTGGTGAGCTAGATTTGGTTATCACAGCCTCCCAATGCTAATCCAATGCAATATAATGATGCCGACCTTGCTATTTTTTGTACACTCTTCTCATTGATCATTTGTAAGCATTTGGAGATTTTTGAGCTATGGAAAAGAGAGTTGATTTAGAGCGAGTTTGGATCTGATTTGGCATTGTTTGTGGGCTGATTTTGGTGAATAGGGAATCTACAGAAGTGGTATACACATCATCTACAAGCTTGGAAGAGATTTGGGACTAGCTTATTGTGCCCATTTGAATGTATGTGATATATATTTCTAATAATCAATTTTCCCTATAAATTGCTGATTTTGTTTTAGCAAATAAGTGTAGTTTTGTATTTTTAGGTTTGTTTTTATAGTTTGAGACATTATCATGGCCACCAAGAATATGAGAAATCCTACATGGAGCCATCCTGAAGTGGTTGATGGGAAATATATAAGCAGATATTGCCAGAAGAAAATCAAAAGGGGGGGATACATAATGTTAAACCATAGTTTTAAAAATTGGAACCGACACCGGAACCGGTCGAGGTTCCAACTTGAACCGGAACCGGAACTGGAATCGATAATGAACCGGTCGAACCGGTTTCAATGAACCGTTTTTTTTTTTTAAATACATAAAATATTTAAATTTTAACGAAAAAAATATATTTTTAAGATTTTAAATCATGTTTCCAAAGCATTAAAGACAATTAGAGACAACATATCCAAACTTCAAAGTATGCTCATGAATATATCAAAACGACACCAAGTGCAATACATATCTAGAGATCGGAACATAAATACATAATCAAGGAGGCTCTAAATGGCCTCTACAACATCAAATAACATACTAAGTTAAAGTGACTGATACTATAGGTTGGAATGCCAATGACATACAAAATAGCCATAGGGTAGATACTAGAACCGTCGATGGAAGAATCTCATAGCTCATGAGTCGTGACTATCAGTAGTCCTCCATGTCATAATCATCAAGATTGGCATCACTTCCACTGCTCTCTCCTCCATCCTCCTCCTCCTTCCCTATATCCAATGCAATCCGTGCATTTGTTGATGTGGACTCTGGAGGATGACCCCTCAAGAGGATCGCCATCATCAAAAGTGACCGGATCTAGCACTAGTTCATTAAGATCCAAGTTGGCTAATGCCAACTCAACAATGTTGTTCAAACCCATATCATCAGAAAACACATCCCACATCCTTGTTTTTCCCTTCAACCACTCTTCTCTCTGCCTGTATATAAGACAGAGGTTGGTGTGCACATACACTACTAAGTCACCTGACACGGCGACAAAGAGGAGAGTTCAATAGAAGAGTTTATACTTTAGTGAAGGGTACATTTTTACTGGGGTCGTGACAAAAGAGTTCAACAATCAATGCCACCAACATCGAGGTACATAAAGGGCTTGGTTCTCTTGATTAAATGTCAGTTCCATACCCTCATACATGATAGAATCCAGTGGAAACATTGCAATCTTGAAACCCTGAAAAACTGTTAAGTCTGCTGAATTTTGAATAGGACCTAAAATTCTACTTTCTACATATGAAGTCCAATGAGGTTGGAACCACTCTCAAACATCCTGAAACAATTAATGGTAATGTTAAAAACTTAAGTAAAAGGATGAAAATGAAAGATAAAAGGATGAAAATGAAAGTGAAAGTGACATTCTCCTTTATCTTTCATTTTCATCCTTTTACTTTAAGAATTTAACATTACCATTAATTACTAGGGTGGGTGAAATGGAGGGGGTGGGGACCTCTTTAAATAGCATTAGTAAGGCAAAATAACCCTTAGCTGCACACCAAAACACCTTACAACTCCAACTTGCATGAGAAAACATGAGCCAAGTACTTCTCTGTTACTTAGGTTTTACTATTTTAGGGACCAAACCAGCCGGTTTATGAACAAACTGGCCGGTTTGGTCGTAAACCGACCAGTTTGGTCATAAACCGGTCGACTGGTTCGGTTTATTGGCCAGTTTGGTCATAAACCGAACCGGTCGACCATCAAACCGGTAAAATCAACTGGTTCCGGTTCCGGTTCACCGGTTTTTAAAACAAGGTGTTAAACAACACTCATGCTAGATATGAGTGCATAGTACATACACATGAAGAAGAAAAAGTACTTGGAACAACGACGAATAATTATTTAGTCTTCATGCAATACAACCTTCAATTGAGGTGCAACCAATTGTTGAACAAAACAATTGAGATAGATCCCATTGTCTTGGAGGATATTGATCCCTCCTCGTAATGCATCATGGATTGTTAGGTGATGATGTTTGCATATGATGACTTGGGCTAGATGGACTTGGAGCCGCTTGCAACACTAGATGTTTGAAAGCCTAGTGAAGTGCTTGGAGGATCAAGGCAAGTGGATGAGGCAAAAGGTGTTGATGAGGATCTTGTAATAAACAATGATTTTGATGATATGTTGTAGTATGATTGTTTGTAGGCTCTAGAGAACATTTAGAGGTTGCTTATCTATCTTGGTTCATATATGTGTTGACTTGGCATCTATTTGATATATTTGCTCTTACATGCTATATACATGAGAAAAATTTGCATATTTGATGTTTATTGCTTTGGATATACATTGCTATACATGAATATATAATTTTTTATCAAATATTAATATTTTATGTATTTTTTATATGATTGACTCTTTTTTCCGATTTTTTCCCTTTTTTTCTTGAGTTAAAGATTTTGGCTTTTTGGTCTTGGTTCTAATAATTTTGTATGAGAATTCTTCTCCTAATGTATAAGGGGTTTTTTGTTTTTTGTTTTAGGAAAAAAATCATAATTTTATCCGTTAAAGATAAAATTATATTTTGCAGATGTGCTTAAGCATTTCAAAAACTCAACAAAACACCCAACTAGTAGAATCACAGACTAATGAGGAACATTTTCCTCAGTCCGCCCTTTTTCCCTTCCTTTTTTTAACTTCTGTCCATGCTTCTAATGGAGGACCCTTGAGAGCTAATTGAAAATCAACATTCTGAATCAAGCCTTGCTCCTTATCAAAATAAGAAGACTCAGATTCATGATTTCTTTTCATTACTCTAGATGAATCTTCATTGGCAGCTATCTCCCTTGTGGATGGAATCACCTGATGCATTACTTCTTCATGTACCTCCTGGCCATTTGTAAATCTACATTCTGTTCTTTTGATTCACCATTTGTACCCTTCTCTACCTTAGCTATGGACAAATCTTCTCTTATCAGGTCATCTTCATTGCTTGAATTTGGGGGCTCATAAGGGTGTCGGCTTTGGATTTGGATTTGGGAGGATGACCTTTTTCCCTTTTTAATTGAGTGCTTGAGTGGGGATAGGTGTCCTGAAGGTGTCTAGGTTGGTGGAAATTCGTGCATTGAAAAGCTGTGTTTTCGTAATCCAATATCTGAGCCCAAAGCATTTTATCCTGATTCAAAATCAACTTATTTGGAAGACCTTTACTAAGATCAATATCCACACAAACTCGAGCATAAGTGAATAGCCCTAGCCTTGCTCGCTCAATATCCGTCTTTAAATATCTACTTAGAGAATTTCCAATAACTTGAAGAACTGAAGGATGCCAAAAATGAAGTGACAGATTAGGAAGAAAGTCCTAGACTGGCGTTTTGGAAACGACGATGGTGGATGGGTCAAATTTAGGAAACCATGGGGTCATAAAGAGACCTACTCTTTCCTAGAACTAGGCCTCCCCCTTCATAACTTTCTGATAATTTTCCTCATTTGAAAGCTGAACAACAAAAAAACCTTTGGAACAAAAATGTACCTCACATATCTTGGTCTAGTTCGAAAAAATCCACTGATACAATCTGCTGTGCAAGGCGAAAATCCATCGAAGTGGCAGATAACAATGCATTTTTGATAATGCATTAGAGCACTCTTATGGGGCTCTTGTAATGTACCTAAAGAGGATAATATGGGGTACCTAGGGAGGTACCTAAGGGGATAATGAATGTATTGTGGCCATAATATTGGAATATGTCCACTATGTAATTAAAAGGAAATAATATAATAATAAGGGGTAGTTGACATAAATCACTCCACAAGCCACAGATTTTTGAAAAAAATAGCCACAGATTTGAATTCTTCTAAAAAAATAACCCATTTTTAAAAATAAATCATCCAAAAGGAATGTTTGGGAAGTGAAGATATCGTCAATTCAAAATCTGCAATTTTTTAGGGTTTTTTATGGTGACGGCCGTGAATTTTGCAGATTGGATATCTTTTGACAGAGTGCACAGATTTTAGTCAAAGTAGTGCCATTTGCTCTAGAGAAGATGTGGCATTTCATAATTGGTGTCATAATACCCAATCCGAGAAGTACAACTGAAGTTATGATCATTTTGCAATTTCGACCTCAAACCCTAACTACATAAATGAGCTCCATTGAAAAGTAAGTGATTCTCTTCAAAACCTTAGATCTATTTTGGCAAGATGTATTTTCATGCCAAAAATGATGTCATTATTGAAGAATTCATAGAATCCAAAAAGTCATTATGGAAAAAGAAATGGAAACTTATCTCACCCTTTGGTTTCAAAGAAGATGCTGCCATATGGTGGAAATCATTGGACTTTGCTAAGATGATGGCACTTTTTAATGGAACATATGAAAAATTACTTTTAGACAAGTGGTTTCATGCCAAGAGTAAGGGTAAAAGAAAGCATCGAGGGTTTATTTTCATATGGCAACTCTATATTACAGGTTCATGGATGCATTCATAAAGATGAGGGTTTCTATTAATCATAGTTTCCAGCATAATTTCATCAATGTTCATTTGGCTAATCGATTGCAAATTCCTACAAAACATATTCAAAGTACACGAGATGAGGTTGAGAATGTTCAAATTTTTAAATATTTGAAGCTTACCATGGATAAATATGTGTCATTCTAATTTTTATGCTATGGATATGAATGGTGTGAATGTTATTCTTGGATATCCTTGGATGGAATCAATTGGTGTCGTTGCTGCCACACCTCGGGTAGCATGGAAGAAATCTTCAATCCATTGGGTGTGTCCTTGGGGGAAAGTCTCAAGTCAAGGTGTTTTCACCTGATCCTCAACTCCTTCGTCTAGGCCAACTCTTAGCGAAGCCAAGGGGGATAGTCCTTAAAAAGTAACTAAGGCTTGAACTAAGCTAAGTACAAAATGAAATCTAGGAGTTTATTAAAGCAAGAGCAAGATGTAAATAAATCTACACTAGCAACATATATGACACACAAAGGAAATTGCTTATGATAAAGATAAAAACATGTAAAGTACTTGCATGTAAAAGATATACTATGAAAGCAAATGCGAGTGCTTGTAAAGATAGATGATAAAAAACTATAAATACCAGTGCCAGATGTAAAGATTGTTACAAGATAAATAAAAATGCTACTGTATGAGTTGTGTTGCAAAAGCTCTTGACAAATTTTATTATTTAAATGAGTTGTTGAGTTGGTGGGTTTATTGTGAAGTGGCTATTGTGAGTGCAAGTCCACTTATGAGTGTGAAATGTGTGTGGAGTGATAACAATAAAGAAAATCTAATCTGGATGTGGCCCTTTAAAGGCTATCCCTCAAATTAGATGCAAAGAACTATGCCGGAGGTCCAATGGGGAGGATATCCCCATAACTTCACACTCAAGTTCAATAAAATAAACAACTACAAATAGTAATGTCGGAAGTCCAACACGGGGAGAACCTAGATCTCATGGAGTATCCTGTCTTACTTTACACACAAACTCTATGTATTGTCTCAATATGAACAATAACAACTATTGGATTGTCCTAATAAGTACTAAATCCGCACTAACCAATCCCCGTTCTGCGTGGAACCTTACTTCAGAGATCAAGCCGAAGCTGGCAGAGGAGGGGTCAAGAACATAATGAGGGAAGTTGAGGGGATGGTTTATTTCGAACTTGAAATTGCAAAAATTGAAATCTAAACTAAGTTTAACTAGAAATCGAAATCTAAACTAAGTTTAACTAGAAATCGAAATCTAATCTATAAAAATGAAATCTAAACTAACTGTTTTGTGGTGTTGTGATTGATTTTATCTTTTTTAGATGAAAATTGAAAGCATGAGTAAAATGGAGCAATCACACAAAGGACACCGATCCCCCCAGGGGGGATTGAATACTGGGCATTGTGTAGCCCATTGATTTTATTGATTTCGGTTACAATCTCTTTTTTGGGAAGACTTGTGATCCTTCATTAAGGGGGATCAACAAGTTTTTACAAGTTTATTGATGAAAAGGGTGCTTCCTGGGGTCTCGGATAGTACAAATCTGCCAAAATTTGATAGCATTTCTTCTTGGCTGTCCACAAACCTGCAAAACACAGCAAGTATAGGATGGCAAAAGACGCCTAAAAACACTTTAAGTTTGTCTTGGAATGATGTTAGGACAACCCAAAAAATGACTAAGTTAAAACTACAAAAAACAAGTGAAAATTAACCAAGGAGAACAAGCTAGAAAGCTTGTCTCCTTAGGGTCTTTGGTTTGCTGTTTTAGGACAGCAAACTAATGGCACTTAGATTGCCAAATATAAAGATGAAAGCTTTTGAAACTAAACTATCTTTCAGCCCTCTAAGTTGTTGCTTTAAAACCTACTAAAAGATGAAGTTTAGCATGCTAGATCTACTTGAAATAATGAAACTTTGAAAAGTACAAAATAGATCTAACTTATCTATGCATGCAATAAAAATTTGCTTTAGATTTAACTTTGAAAGAAGACAAAGATTTAGATCTTGCATGCAAATAAAGGGGTAACCAGAAAATATTTTGATTTTGAGTGAAAAAGAGAAAGAGAGACTTGAAGGATTGGAAGCCTTGGGCTATGGAGTCTCTTGGTGGAAAGTTGAGGGACTCTGTTCCTGAAAAGGCTTGAAAGTTGTGGAGGATTGCACTTAAATGCTCCACCTATCCAAGCTTGAGAACCTGAAAGACTTAGCCAAACTTGCCAACAATTTTGTTAAGTATGGAAATCCCTACACATGAAATCTAGATAGCATGCAATTAAATTTAAATTAACATGGAAATATTTAACCGCATATGTGAAGAGTAATGAGATCTAAATAACATTCTAGTTAAATAGATACATTACTGAAAGGCTAATTAACAAAATAGAAAGCAAAGAAAAACTAGTCTACGGTTACCTCAAATGATTAACAATGAACATCTAGCATCCACACATGTAGTACAATACACCATTTGACCTCCAAAGTCTTTATTCCAATAGAATGATAGTACAATAGTATTACAGCCACAAACGTTTCTCCCCTACTCCAACTAGCTTACAATGAGAGAGGTAGCTTGTTTATATAGCTCAAAGGGTGAAGTTCCCAATGAAGGGGGCACATCACATGGAGGAGGAAAGAGACATTTGGGAGAATGTAAGGCAGGAACCTCTCAAAATGGGTGAGTTAACTCAGCACAAGTCAAGCTATGGGGTATGGAGGGGTTGCCACCTCTCTTGAGTAGGTGTGCGTCCTTCTTGGGATTATCATCCTCATTCTTAATGCACCACATCTCATGAAGAGGTGTGCACTAGCTTTGGGATCTCCATCCACATGCCACCACTCTCTATCAACTCCTCAATCACCTCACAACTCGCCTCAAGTGGCTATGTCACCTAGTGGATAGAGAGTGAGAAGGAGTTAACTAAAAACATGTTTAAAACATGTTCCCACAAAAATAGCATTTGTTGATTTTGGTTTATTTTTTTATCTTTATTTGACATTTCTGAGAGAAAATGACTTTAAGTGATTAAATAATCACTATTTTCCCTCAAAAAGGTAACACTTAGGTAAAGTGGGTATTTCTGAGTGTGAAAACGAATACCCCCAAGACATATAATGCCTCCTAGTGCTACTTATTTAACTTATTTATCAATTACAATTAAAATATCTCGATTTTGCAAGAAATTTTATTATTTCCAGAAAACATTAAAAAACCTAAGGGGGACTTACCGCATTTCCATGAGACTCTAGGAGGATGATTAACATGGTAATATACATTAGACTCTTGACTTAGGCAACACATACTAAGGCCTAACCATCAATACACACTCCAACTTTGGAGGAAATGAGTGAAAAAACTCAGAAATTATAACTCGCTTAAAAAAAATTCAAGCAAGATATAATTAATACGTAAAAAACACTCTAGAGTAATATACACATGATTAAGTCTTAAGGGGCTAATCCATTTGCAAAGTTCATCATGCTAATTCATCTTATTACAATTCCCCATGGGGGTATGGAAAATGATGATGAAGAAGAAGAAGAAGAAGAAGAAGAAGAAAATGAGGTGCTATGATGGTCGACTGGACTTTTGAACTTTGAATTTGAACAATTATTTGTTCAATCTTTGGTGGATCAACTACAAGTCCATCCTAGTACAACTTGGTGGGTAACAGGTACAATTAATATTAATGTGCAAAAGAAGTTTATGAAGCTATGGTACGAGAAATAGAAAATTACATTGCAAGATATTTCTCTTACTATGCAAGAAGGGATCAATGGGGCACATGAAGAATTCCTTGTAGGGAATCAACTCATATTACTTAATGACACATCAGATGAAGAGTTTGGGGTTGAATTGGAAGAAGAGCCTACAATAGAACTTGCAAAAAAGCCAAAGGAAGAGCATAAGCAAGAAGATGCAGTTGAGGAAATACAAGTTGAAGAGTCAAATAAAGAAGAATCGATATGTAAGGTTGTTGTATATCAACATCCACACCACATGGAGAAACAACAATCATCAAGGCAAGGGCACACGCGTCAACAAACATAGTATGCATCAACATGGAACCAGAGAGGCAATCAACATGGAGGCACATGGAGGATTAAAAGCAATGCATGGAGATATAAAAGTAGCACAACAAAGACATGGATCCCAAAGGGAAACCATAATCAAGATTGAGTAAAAACCACAATTGGACCCCATGTGCACATTTCACTAGGATGGATGGATGCTTGTGCACGGTATCGATTGACTACATTGCTTAGTAGGTCATATTACAAGGCTTCTTCCCAGGTTTCGAGGACCAAACATGCCAAGGGGGATGGAATGTAATGTACCTAGGGAGGATAATATGGATAATGAATGTAATGTAGCCACAATATTGGAATATGTCCAGTATGTAATAAAAAAAGGAAATAATATAATAATAAAGGGTAGTTGGCATAAGACCCCTAGGAATACTCATGAGAAAGGATAAATACACATGAGTATCATTGTGTTGGACGTGTGTTCGATTGTATTGTCTTGTAGCAAGCATGGGTTGTGGAGTGATTCTTTCCATAAGGTGTATTTGATGGTGTAACCCTACCTTAAGGGTTCTTCTCTCTATATTCTTGGTGTTGTTCATGGTGAATGCTTTGGTGTATTTGGTGTTTAGGGTTTATTTTTAAAGTTTTATGCTGGATTTTCTCTTAGATCTTTGAATTTTTACTAAAATTGTGATTCACACTGGGCAACAAGTATTTCATAGCAGAAATTTTCAGCCATCTTTTTCTTCATCTTGTCCTTAATATGTCATTGGAGATACAACTGAGAATTATGCTTTTGGTGCTAAAATATCTATGGGGAAAAAGTGTCTTCAACTTATGGTTTGTTGTAAAGATTTCCACCCACATATAGAAGGGCAACAACCCTCAAGTTGGGTGCAATTTTTTTTTTCAAGATTTGAATTTACCGTGAGGTATTCTTCAGATTTCTTATGATTCTACCTCAAGTCTTGGGGAGTGACATCATACATGAAAGCCAAGGTGGCCATCTCTTGAAGAATGTAGATCAGCAGTATGAGATGCAAGGGTTGCATCATGAAGGCTTTGCTTGGAGCAAGGATGAACCATCATTGTTGTATTGCAACCTCGTTCAAAGATGGATAAAGCAAGCTTGTAGATGCACATGCCAATCTTGGCGTGATTTTGTTTCTTTTGTCCTTTCTTATGAGTTGGATTCTAAGTTTGGGTTCATGATCATTTTGTGCTAGATATATTTTTGTTTTGGTTCATAACTAAGCACAAGGGTAGAACTTTTGACGTTGATGAGACACTAGGGTGGCTTCATTGGTTGTATGATTATACCCAACACTTGATTTTGTGAACTGTAACATTAGGTAGGATAGTTGTAGGTCATTTTGTGTGTTATCTTTATGCATCTTGACTATGTTTTCTTACTTGCTTTCAATTATTGCTTGACCATATGCATTTATAATTAGTTGCAATTTTGATTTAGTCTTGTCTAAAAAAATAAAAAATGATAAATGGTTATTATCAGTGTTGTATATCTCTCTGATATTCCGATAAATTCCGAGTTAAACACATGTCCGATATATTTGAAATATTCCGAGATATTCTGAGTTAGACCCCTATCTTGCGACATTTTCCGAGATATTTCGATGTTTTTCGCCGATGTCACCGAGAAGTTACATTCCAGACCCTCGTCGATACTTTCCCTGAGACGAGATATACAACATTGGTGATTATATATGATTTTGCTGCTTTTCATTTATACTTTCCATCTACCCGGGGGGTCGTAGCCCTTGACTCATTTTTACTGATGGTTTTATATTAGAATGTAGCAGGATATCTTTTAGGTTTGATATAGAGTGCATGTCTTAAAGTTCTAAAGATTGCTGAGCTTCTCATGCGCTCTACGGTGAGCACATTTTCCCATGTTAGAGCTAGATGTTACCCCGTCACATCTAGGGGTAACTAGAGGATATTTTTCTCTATGATCCACATTCTAGACAATAGTCTTATAGTTGACATTCATGGTTCTCCACAGACAGATGCCCATAGATGCTTCCCACTTTATGCTCATCATCATCTCCTAGTCAAGTGTTCTCACTCTTGGGCAGAGTTGTACTACTGGGGGGCCTTGATAAGGTTAACGTGTCCATGTCTCAATCCATACATAACATTATCTATCTTTTCCCATTTTAATTATCCCTTCTTTTGGATTGGTTGTCATCTGTCACCCATATAGGTTCATGCTTTATAATTCCACGAGAAGAATGAACTAGAATGCTGTAGTTAGAATGTCCCTACTCATGATTTTTGAGTGAGCTGTCCACCTTTTGGAGATCATTTATGCCACATGTGTCTTATGATTTATCCCATGCTTTTATGAGGGATGATTTAGCATTTGAGCATTATTTCTTCACTTTGGGAGCATCGTTGGGGGTGTTGTTGACCTATCCACTCATGTATCATGGGTATTTTATGTTTTATAGGTTTATTTCTAGGGTTTGTAAGAAGTAAAGGCATTATTTTATTTTCTTAGGGATTTTGCTAGGAAAATATTATTATTTTAATGAGAGGGGTACTAGATCTCTCATATAAATAAGAGAAACACTTTTCATTTGTATCATTGCTACTTGTGGAGAATCATTACTACTTGACTACTTTTACTCATTTCTTCTTAACTATGGATGGATATCTAGAGTGCCTACTTGAGGAGATGTCTTGTGGATGACTTTGCAACTTCTATGGATTTTCATGACTAGGGTTTATGGATGAAAACGATTTTTTGAGTAAGTGGTCTTTCTAAATCTTGTTGGATTTTGTTTATGAATGGTTATTAAGTGTAATTGTACTTCTCTAGTGCTGGTTGTTGATGTATTAACATCGAACAAGTACTTCCACATAGGCTCGGTATCTAGCATGTGGAAGTTGTTCCTCTAATCTCTAAGAGAACCTTAGGACTTCACTTTATGTGAGTGAATGATCTTTTGGAATTAATTTGAGATTAATTAAGTTAAATACCTAAGTTTGTCGGCATTAGTAACTTAAGTGAGGGTTGATTAAGTCCTAACCGTTAGATCTAAAGTGAACATGAGATTAGATCTCAACCATTGATCACTTTGGAGAAGATCTAGGGCTAACTCAATGAAATAAAAGGCAACCTAGGTGAGAGGATGAGTCACACATAGAGAGTGAGGAGATCTCATTGAGTGGGTGAAGAGAGTTCATCCAAGTGTGAGTGGGAAGGGTTGAGGAAAGGTGTAAAGGGGCAGCAAGGGAGATACCAGCCAAGTGGGCTAGGCTATTTGCTGCAGCTTTGTATTCCTCTGATAGGCCATTATCACAAGATGTGAGCCCATGATTTATAATAATAAATCAAACTCATATCCTGTTTTCCCTTCGGGGTTTTTCTAGGGGTGTTTACCCAAAATCTTATGCAATGTGTTATTGGTTTCTGTTTTTATGCTTATGCTAATGTTTGGTTAAAACCTGGCTGTGCATTTGATAAATAAAGTGATTTTATTTCTAAATTAAGTGCTAGGTACTAGGTTAGATAAATTAACATGGTATCGGAGCTTGGACTCTGAAGAAGGCAAAACCGAATTGCATAAGGCATGATTTGCAACAAGGAAATTTAGGTCCGTGTGGAATTTTTTTTTATGCGGATTTAAGCTGTGGGGTTGATTAAAGTAAATTAAAAAAAAAGGGAAGAACTGTACGACCATCGTATAGATCTGTACGATTGAGTAAAGGCTGAGTGTATTGCTGAGAGCCATCGCACTGTGGTTGAGAGGTCGACACCAGTAGTGGTCATGTGGTCGTTTGCAGTTGGCTGGTCGAGGAGTGCTGGTCGAGGAGCAAGACTGCATGGAGCAGTTGCTGCGTAGGTCACAGGTGTGTAGAAATAACAACTGTCATTGCTGAGGGGACGCGGACGAGTAACGACCATGGGAGTGAAGATCTGGATGTGGCAGAGGTTGTCCACGTGAATTGAGGAGCAACCGACAAACAACTCGTGGAAGGAGAGATCGGCTAGAGAAAACTGGTTGCGAGAAAGAAAAAAACACGGTAGTGGTACAGGCCGTGGGTGTGAGTAAAGGCCACAACAGGACGCACATGGAAGAGATCAACTGCTGATCGGGAGTAAAGTCATCCTGTGAGTTTCAAGCAAGGCGATGATTGAAGATTTGGTTGGCCAACAGAGGTAAGACCACCACCAGAGAGTAGTTTGCATGGGTGCAGGTGACAACGAAGCAGGTAGTGTAGAGAGCGTCGTGAGAAGAAAAGGGTGGCTTCCCAACAATTGCCAGCCAGTGTTGGGGCAGCCGCCACAACAGCTAGGTCGCCAACATGCTACGTGAGGTTGACGACAGAGGTAAGGAAGGCTGTGCGGATGTAGGAGAGAAGGCGTGAGAAGACCGAGCCGCACTGGTCAACCACCAATAGACCAAGGCTGTCTTGGGCAACCCACAGAGGTCCGGGTAGACCCGGGCAACAAGCAGGTGCCCTGGGCAACAGGCATGTATCCCGAGCAACAGGCAAGTGCCCCGGGTAGTAGGCTGAGATAGTCGGGAAACGCCCATGAAAGGCTCTGGCAGCCCCAAAAAAGTTCGGGTAGCAAAGCAGAAAGGACCCGGGAAACACCAGAAGGCTGCGGGCAGCCCGAGCAACCTCGAGCAGGGGTCCGGGCAGTGGGTAGCAGCATCGAGCAACAAGTTCGAGAAGCCAAATTTTGAGTTTATCAACAGGTTGCGGAGATGGTCGCTTTAGGATTGTGATTTGAAGTCAGGTTGGGCGGGGTGTCCAACTACAATCCTTGGAAGGAGAGGATAATGTTGGTGTTGATGGAGAAGGACATTTGGGAGTTTTCCAACTCCATCGGGGCCTCGCCAACAGATCCAAAAGATCTGGCCACTCATAAGCTAAAGGACGTGAAAGCCAGAAGGATTATCCTAGATGGATTGAAGGATCACTTTATCCCTCATTTATCGGCAAAGAACTCAGCTAGGGACATGTGTGAGGCTCTAAAGAGCTTGTTCCAGAACAAGAACGAGAATTGCAAAATGGTGCTGAGAGAGAAACTCAGGGATATGAAGATGACAAGATCATATATAGTGACGACTTATCTCAGCTGGACCTGACAGGTTTGAGATGAATTGACAACAATCAGGGAAGCAATGGATGACTCAGAGTTGGTGAGGACGACACTCAAAGGTTTCACGAAGGAGTGGACATTGTTCATCAAAGGAGTTGTGGCACGAGAGAAGCTCCTTGATTGGTCAAGGTTGTGGGATGACTTCGTTCAAGAGGAATTTCGAGATGAAGAGCTGAATGGAAGCAATTACAAGAATGAAGATGAAAACGTTGTTGCCAGCCATGTAAAGAAGGGCAAATTTAAGAAGTTTGCCAATAGAGAGTTTGTTGATTTTTCATAAGCTAGGTTAAGCATGAAGTTTATTTCATTTTAGCATTTCACTTAACCATAAACAATAATGTTGCAGCAACCAAGATCACAAGAAGAAGCACCATGCACAAGAACACAAGAAGTACCCTGGGAAACCCTTCTCAAGAAGGGAATAAAACCCAACCAAATCCTTTGCTATATTCTTCAAGAGAAAGACCTCCACCAAGATAAACCCTATCACACAAGAGGGTGCTTAGAACCCTAGAACTCTAGTGCCCAAGAGAGGTGCGCACCTTTTACCAAAGAAGTGTACTTGCGAAATTTCTAAACTCACAAGAAGGTTATGATTCCACAATGGGGAATTTCCCTTTACTTATATTAGACTTATCCTATCAACCAGAGTGTCTATTGGCTCAACAGGGCCGACCTCACTAAGTCATATAATAATAATAATTATTATTATTATAATTAATATTAACCATATTAATTATCTTTTACATTTATTATTAAACACATTAAGGTGGGGCCGACCTATACCCTTTACATAAAAATTAGGGTTACAGGCAGGTCTGACTCTTGAACAACATATAGCAAAGGATCTGATACACCCACTAGTGCTCATCCACTAGGGGCACATCCATAGGGATGTCATAGCCCTGGCTCACTGCATTACACAAAAGAACCAGTTCTACACACGTTCACCTGTGCTCATCCACAAGCACGTCCACTCTACAGATCTTCTTTCCCACTGCCTCACACAGGAGAATCATCTGGAGTTTTCTCATCAACTCTGCTTCTTAGAGGAGGCTAACACATCATCTTCAGTTCTGTTCACATGACGATGCACCCAACACTTTGGGATTTCATACGTTCACCTTGTGCTCAGCCAACATGCACGTCCAACTCATCAGAAAGCCTTTCCCACTGGATAATCATCTGGAGTTCTTCTCATTCTCTGAATGGAGGAGGTCATCTTTACGTTCCTAGCTTTGTCTCAGGCAGGAACAAAGTACCCTTCTTAGGGGCTTTCTCTCAGGTTTGTAAGCTGAGAGAAAGACTTCACATAGCTGCAATGATCCACACCTCACAGGTTTGTAAGCTGGAGAATGTCTCACATACCTGCATTCATCAACACTGCCTCTCAGCTAGGGAGGCATTCTTTATCATGCCAAGTCTCAGACGGATGTATTTTGATTTTTGTCTTGGTTGGAGTCATCGACACTCCCTCTCAACTAGGGAACCATTCTTCATGAAGTTAATTTGGTGAAGATATCTACAATCTTCTCATGTGTAGGAAGGTACAACATGTGTACGGTTTTCCTCTGCATCATATCTCTGATATAGGGATATTTCATCTCGTCGTGTTTCGATCCATTAGGAAGCACTGGGTTCTTACGGAGCTTTACGCACGGCTCTTGGTTATCATCATAGGAACCATCTCATGGTCAAGTAAATCTGTCAGAAGCTGGTGAAGCCACATTGCTTTGCACACTCGATGCTATCTACTCTGCCTCTGTGGTACTCAAGGCCACGGAGTTTTGTTTCTTGTTTTATTAGTAAACCATGGCAAACTTCATGGTGGAACATCAACCAGATGTGCTCTTCCGGTATACTGTATTTTCTGCTCAATCTGAATCGTCATATCCTGCAAACTCAAGTTCACACTGGAGGCAGGCCATATCCAACTGTGCCTCGTATGTATCTCAATATATGTTTTGCTGTTGTCTAGTGAGTCTGTCTCGGTTGACTCATGAAATGACTATGCATACTCACTACATGGCATGAATCAAGTCTGGTGTTAACTAGATACATCAGTGATCCAATCAATTGTGGATCAATCTCGTCTGAATCATCATCATTCATTTTCTTCAAAACCATCATGGTGGTTTTGCATTCTGTCATACTGATCTTCTTAAGTATTCCCACTGTATGTTTTCCTTGACGTAGGAAAATCTCATTGGTCCTCTGTCATACTTCTTGTCCCAAGAAGTGGTGCATCATACTCATATCCTTCATCTCGAAATCAGAAGTCAAAGCTTACTTGTATTCAACAATAAGTCATCAAAGTCAGGCTCTCGTCACCAATACTGTAATAATATAGGTTTGGGTCAACAACACTCTTGCTAAAACCCACTCATCAAGAATCCATCCATCTGATATAGTTTCTAACTCATGGATGGTAGTACAGATGGAATTGTATTGGGTTTATTGGATCAAGTGTCTCATCATAGACAACTCCCTCTGTTTATGAGAAACCTCTGGCTATAGATCTCGTTTTGTATTTCTTGACACTTTCATCAGCTGCATGCTTGATCATATAGATCCACTTAGAAGTTACCACAGACTTTCCTTTCTGGTCCCTGAATAATATCTTATGCATCATTCTTTAAGATATATTGGTATTCTTTTGTTATGGCATCTTGCCATATTAGTTCTCTTGTTGCTTCTTTAAGACAAGGAGTCTCAGCGTCAATGAATTGGCTCATGACTGAAGGATAGCTCGAAAATCTCTTTTGCTTTCTCAGAATGTGCCTTGAGAGGCTTGTATGTTTATCTGCCTCTTGGGGAGTGAGTCTAGGTAGGCATTTTATGCCCTACTGCAATATCTCTGAACATATCAACTGGAGAAACTGGATAACCTGGAGTAATGTCTGTCTCCCTCTGAATTGCAGAAGGGGAGAAGGTATTGTCTCACTGTCAATCTCCATCTGAGATTCTCTGGGTCTTTGAAAAATTGTTTCTTCTTTAAGGACAACGCCTCTGCTTGTCTCAATCTGTCTTTGACTAGGAATGACTTTGAAGATTCACTGTATCCTTTCTTCCTAAAGGATCCAGCTTGTACTTCTTCTCTTTGGGTACATGAAAATACATTAGGCACCCAAATAACCTGAAGGGTTCAATCTTAGGCTTCATTCCGGTGAAGACTTCTTCGAGAGCTATGTTTTTCAAAGTTTGGTGAAGACTCTTGTTCTGCACATATACTGTGTCATGCATGCTTCTTCCCATGGAATCCTAGAAAGATTTTGATCATGCTTTGTAGCATTGGTTGTCTCAATGATGGTTCTATTCTTCTGCTTTCTCAAATGGTTTTGGCTCCTTCTGAGTCAAGTGACTCCCTCTGAAGGATAATCATCTTCTTTTCTTGTTAACCTATCTGGAACAAGAAAAACAAAAAGAACCAACACAAGAATATCTTCTAAAGGAGAATAATGAGTACATCTCTAGAATCAAAACAATTTAAGGAATATTGTCACAGCTACAACACCTACTTGTAATGTAGCAAACTTTTAGAAATATAGATTAGAGGAATGACAATTAGAACAATCAAACCTGGAGTCTTTACTTTGAGTGTGTTGTTTCTCTGAATGCACTGAGATCCCTCTGGATCCATGACTTCAACAAAGGTTCCTTCCTCCTGCAATTTCACTCATGACAATGATACAAAGAATATATACAAGTGCATACCTAAGGATGCGGATATGATTTCTCCAATGGCTCTTGGTTGACCTCTATCCTCTGAGATCTTTATGAGAAAGATTTTCACGGTGTCACCTTTTGTCATCTTTGTTATTTTGAAGCTGGCCCTTCAGTGTAAGGGCTTGAGTAGATGATTGGCTTCCTTGTCCTGACGTCATCTTCCTTCCATTCTTTGATAGCTATCTCTGGTAAACCCTTTTGTATTACCCACAATAAGTCTTCCTTTGAAGTCATGTCTTTCAAGAACTTTGAAGTTGCTTGATCCATCAAGCTTATCTTCCATCATAGTTTTTGTTCATCATAATTTTAGATTCTTCGCAACCCTTTGTCAACTAGGCTAGAAAACCTAACGACTAGGCTAGGCTAGCACTTTTAGGTTTTATTGGACTTATGATTGCCAACAATAAGCCTTTGAGAGATAGGAGAACACTGGTGAGCTGAAGAGCTCCTTCAATGAGTTTGCAGAGACCCTAATTTTGAAATTTTTGTAGAAATTAGCGAAACCCTAAAACCCTAGGGCCAAAATTTCAAAATGCTCGGAATGTCACTTTGAAAGTCTTTGGAGATGCGCTGGAGGAGGCTGTACTCTCCTATGCCAAAATTATACCCAACGTTCAAGTGTTTAAGGGCTGAAACACCTCATAAAGGAAGGCCGTACAGATTTTCTGGAAACCCACCTCATAAAGGAAGGCCGTACAGATTTTCTGGAAACCCTAGGAGGGTCGTATGGTTCTGCAGAAGAGAGAGGAGACTGGTAGATGCTTGTGCAATGGGTTCTTCAAGACCTATGCTTTGATACCATGCTGATTTTTCATAAGCTAGGTTAAGCATGAAGTTTATTTCAGTTTAGCATTTCACTTAATCATAAACAATAATGTTGCAACAACCAAGATCACAAGAAAAAGCACCATGCACAAGAACACAAGAAGTACCCTGGGAAACCCTTCTCAAGAAGGGAAGAAAACCCAACCAAATCCTTTGCTATATTCTTCAAGAGAAAGACCTCCACCAAGATAATCCCTAGCACACAAGAGGGTGCTTCAAACCCTAGAACTCTAGCGCCCACGAGAGGTGCACACATTTATGATGATGTGTTAGCCTCCTCTAAGCAGCAGAGTTGACGAGAAAACTCCAGATGATTCTCCTGTGTGAGGTAGTGGGAAAGAAGATCTGTAGAGTGGACGTGCCTGTGGATGAGCACAAGTGAACGTGTGTAGAACTGGTTCTTCTGTGTAATGGAGTGAGCTAAAGCTATGACATCCCTATGAATGTGCCCCTAGTGGATGAGCACTAGTGGGTGTATCAGATCCTTTGCTATATATTGTTCAAGAGTCAGACCTGCTTGTAACCCTAATTGTTATGTAAAGGGTATAGGTCGGCCCCACCTTAATGTGTTTAATAATAAATGTAAAAGATAATTAATATGGTTAATATTAATAATAATAATAATAATAATAATAATAATAATAATTATATGACTTAGTGAGGTCGGCCCTGTTGAGCCAATAGACACTTCGACTGATAGGATAAGTCTAATATAAGTAAAGGGAAATGCCCCATTGTGGAATCATAACCTTCTTGTGAGTTTGGAAATTTCAGCAAGTACACTTCTTTGGTAAAAGGTGCGCATCTCTCTTGGGTTCTAGAGTTCTAGGGTTTGAAGCACCCTCGTGTGCTAGGGTTTATCTTGGTGGAGGTCTTTCTCTTGAAGAATATAACAAAGGATTTGGTTGGGTTTTCTTCCCTTCTTGAGAAGGGTTTCCCAGGGTACTTCTTGTGTTCTTGTGCATGGTGCTTCTTCTTGTGATCTTGGTTGCTGCAACATTATTGTTTATGGTTAAGTGAAATGCTAAAATGAAATAAACTTCATGCTTAACCTAGCTTATGAAAAATCAACATGGTATCAGAGCATAGGTCTTGAAGAACCCATTGCACAAGCATCTACCAGTCTCCTCTCTCTTCTGCAGAATCGTATGGCCCTCCTAGGGTTTCCAGAAAATCCGTACGACCTTCCTTTATGAGGTGTTTCAGTCCTTAAACACTTGAATGTTGGGGCTAATTTTGGCATAGGAGAGTACAACCTCCTCCAGAGCATCTCCAAAGACTCTCAGAGTGACATTTCGAGCATTTTGAAATTTTGGCCCTAGGGTTTCTAGGGTTTCACTAATTTCTGCAGAAATTTCAGAATTAGGGTTTTTGCAAACTCCAGTGTTCTCCTATCTCTCAAAGGCTTATTGTTGGCAGTCATGACTCCAATAAAACCTAAAAGTGCTAGCCTAGCCTAGCCATTAGGTTTTCTAGCCTAGTTGACAAAGGGTTGCGAAGAATCTAAAATTATGATGAACAAAAACTACGATGGAAGATAAGCTTGATGGATCAAGCAACTTCAAAGTTCTTGAAAGACAAGACTTCAGAGGAAGACTTTTTGTGGGTAATACAAAAGGGTTTACCAGAGATAGCTATCAATGAATGGAAGGAAGATGACGTCAGGACAAGGAAGCCAATCACCTACTCAAGCCCTTACACTGAAGGGCCAACTTCAAAATAACAAAGATGACAAAAGGTGACACCATGACTATCTTTACTCAAGCCCTTACACTGAAGGGCCAACTTCAAAATAACAAAGATGACAAAAGGTGACACCGTGACTATCTTTCTCATAAAGATCTCAGAGGATAGAGATCAGCCAAGAGCCATTGGAGAAATTGAAGATTTTACAGGTCCTATCAGCTTGCCTACTGGGTCTGTCTTTACCACAGTTAAGCTCTAAGTTTCAACTGCCAGGTAAAGTATTTGTTGCTGTTTTATAACAGCCAACAATCCAAGTGTTCTTTGCTGATTTGTTACGGTTATAGTTTCGATTTTGGGTGCTCTAGCATGTAGTTTTAGTGTCCAGATGTTAGCACATGCATCTCAAAATAAATACAACACACCTATAGATCTTTACACCTGAAAATAAAGAGATCTAAGAGACTAATCAATGCATTTGTGTACACAGGTATTTTTGGTCAACATGACCCTGGATAAAACCCCCCCCCGGGAAAACCAGTTTGGAATGTATATGTATATATGAGGAAAGCAGAAGAAGGATTACAGCTAATACAATAAATGATAGAACCTGATACAATAGCAACTCGATCTGAGTTGATATACAAGTCCAAAACCTCCAAGAGCGCCCCAGAATGGTGCGCCCAACATGCAAGCTGCGGAATCCACTGAATCTGCTCCAACTGCTAACTGTGAGCTCAGATCTGGAAACCCCTCCACAGTAATGAAGCTCTGTTGAATGGCTATCCTCTGCAACTGATCTCATTGCAATTTGATGGCTAGAAGTCTCTCAACTGCTGATGCGCCCCAATCTGGCAATGCGCCCTCCTCAGAAGTCGAACCTCTCCAGTAAATAAGCTATGGTAGATGATGCAAGCCTCCCTCCATGAAAGCTAGCCCCCAAGCTCAAGCATCCTTACAAAACTGACCTCATCCTCATTCTGCAAGAGCTCCTCTCTCAATGAACAAATGACCAAATGAAGAATGCGCCCTCCTTCAGCCTTTGCGCCCCTCTTTGACATCCAAAAGGAAACTTAGCATATGAACGGTGGAGATCATCTCATATCCCATCTAATCGATGGTTGAGATCTCCCCATAAATATCTAAATTACAAACCCACTTTGGGTTAAGTTTCCTAAGTCAACTTTATGTCTCTAATTCACCCCTTTGTGAATTAATAGTCACTTTTAGGCCAAAAATGACTAAATTCCACTTTAGACAAAGTCAAAGTGAAATTAGACAAAAGTACAAGGTACAAAGTTTAAAGGACATGAGCAAAGTTAAGTGTTGTGCATGTCACAAGTTTGGGCACTATGCAGGTCAATGCCCGAATAGGAAGAAAGGGGGAAAGGAGACGCAACCAGAGGTAGCTGCGTCGACAAAGGCTCAAATGGATGAGTTTTCCAAGAAGTTAGAGTTGTTAGAGCTCTTACTTGTTTCCCAAACTACCTTAGGCACCATATTAGCTGGTGCGTGGTTGATAGATTGTGGAGCCATATCTCATATGGCAAGAGCACGAGAATTGTTCGAGAGCTTCATAGAGTGTAACTCAGAATTGTAAGTGGAACTTGGTATGGGGACCAAGCATGCAGTGCAGGGATCTAGAACAGTGCCATTCCGGATGGAGTCAAGAGGTGTGTTGAGAGTAACAAATGTGCTATGGGTGCCAAAACTCAAGAGGAGTGTGCTCTTAGTCTCATCGATTGAGAAGAAGGGCTATGAGGTATTATTTCGAGATGGACAAGCGTTGATCATGCCCAAAGGATCTAGCTCATACAGTAACTTTTTTTGGAGTTAAAGAGAGCAACCAATATAGGCTAAAGGGCCAGCCTATGTGATCTACGACAAGCAGTAGCAGAGTGACAAAGGATAAAGAGCAGGTAGCTCCAAAGGTTGAGCAACTCAGAGGGAGTCAACCTTCAGGTTAATGTGGGAAGGAGCAACCTTCCAAGTCTGTCTAGAAGAAGTCTTGGTACGAGATGGCCATGCAAGATGCTCAGGAGCATGAGGCTTCTAGGAGCATGATCAGAAGAAAGTCTTTGCAGAAGGGTCTGAGCGAAATAGCAGGAATAGCTTCTGTTTTAGAGGGAGCATCAAATCTGTTGGATTGGAGAGCAGCCATGGTAGCAGATCTGACAGCGAAGATAGAGCCACCTCTAGGTGGTAGAAGTACCTTCCTCGCTACGAGGGAGTGTTGATGTATTAGCATCGTACAAGTACATCCACATAGGCTCGGTGTCTAGCATTCTGAAGTCGTCCCTGTAACCTCTCAGAGAACCTTAGGATTTCACTTTATTCGAGTGAATGATCTTTTAGAATTAATGTGAGATTAATTAAGTTAAATGCCTAAGTTTGTTGGCATTAGTAACTTAAGTGAGAGTTGATTAAGTCCTAATCGTTAGATCTAAAGTGAACATGAGATTAGATCTCAGTCGTTGATCACTTTGGAGAAGATCTAGGGTTATCTCAACGAAATAAAAGGCAGCCTAGGTGAGAGGATGAGACACACATAGAGAGTGAGGAGATCTCATTGAGTGGGTGAAGAGAGTTCATCCAAGTGTGAGTGGGTAGGGTTGAGGAAAGGTGTAAAGGGGCAACAAGGGAGATACCAGCCAAGTGAGCTAGGCTATTAGCTGCAGCATTGTATTCCTCTGATGGGCCATTATCCCAGGATTTATAATATTAAATCAAACTCAGATCTGGTTTTCCCTTCAGGGTTTTTCCGGGGGTGTTTACCCAATATCTTGTGCAATGTGTTATTGGTTTCTGTTTTTATGCTTCTGCTAATGTTTGGTTAAAACCTAGCTGTGCATTTGATAAATAAAGTGATTTTATTTCAGAATTATGTGCCGGGTGCTAGGTTAGATAAATTAACAGTGGTAGAAACCCCTGCTTTTAAATCCTTGGAAGATTACTGCTGGGCCTCCATATTGTCTTATGATAAGGCCCATCAATAGCACTTTTTGATCACCTTTGTATTTATAAAACTCATCTTTTGACCATTCTTAATATAACTTATGGTTTCTTGCAAATTAATTAATGAGTAATTTGAGTTTGTTAATTAGATGAGTTTGTACTTGTATTATGCTTGATAATTGTGTATGAAAACATAACTCTATGTAAGTCGAGCCACAGATGAGGGATTCCACTCCAAGCACCCTTGAGGAAAAATAGGGATTTTGTCCCCTCACTTTATTTCAGAAGGTGACAAGGCATTCAATACACTTGATCCAACTCATCCATGCGAACCTTTGACTTAGGAGACAAAATCTATCATGGGGATTGGTTCCTAGAACCAAGAGCCTTGATTTTAGGGATTTATGGGATCACAGCCTCAACTCAAGGAGTGATAGGGGGGCCAACTGATTGAAGTTTTAGTATAAGGACTCAGGGATTAGCCTTGAGTTAGCAAGTACATTTCTAAGTTAGTAACTCTTGTAATCACTCGTAGTCTACTAAGAACTTGGAGTTTTCCATGGATGAAACTCTATTTTGATGATTTGATAATGAAGATTGATTTTCCAGTTTTCTGTCATTAGTTCTTTTTAGGTTGCTTTTGTTACTTTGGGTAGGGTCCACCCCAGGTGGCTCAAGGACCTTCTTGTATCTTTATTTTTATGCTTATTAGTTCAAGATAAGTTTTTTTTATGATGCAACGAGATAGTACATGGTTAAATCACTGTCTGTTTGTTTCTTTTAGGTGGATGACAGTCCTGTAGATGTTGTTGTCATCTTTTCTTCTGCCATAAAAACTTCATTTTAGCATCATTAATCATATTTTAGTTACAAGCATGTCATCTTGCATTAGTGGTAGAAAGGTTAGAACTTGTGTGCATTTCCTGTAGAGTTTCCTGTAGGTCTGTATAGTTTCCTGTAGAACAACACAGTTTACATCATCATTGATTTCTATTTCACTTTGCTCAACTCTGATGCCTTCTAAGCATTAGAGAGATGATGTCAAGCTACGATTACTTATGAGGGATTAGTTGCTTCATTAAAAGAATCTTGATTCATTTCATGCAGTAGACTAAATTAGAACTAGTGAGTGCTCTGTTTTCCTAGATAATTGCAATTTGGTTTTCCAACATGAGTATGTTTTAGCTTTGGTCCAGTAGCTCATATCAACAACTGGATTTGCAGCCTCACAAGCTTGCATGGTCACTGAACTACTGGGTCTTCTAAATTCTGCTTTACAAGTTTAATTTTCAGTCCTTCCTGCTTTTTGGATTCATAGATTAGCTTTCAAGCTTTTGTTGCTTAGATTAGTTTTTATGGTTTCTCCCTCACTAAAGTATTCAGAGTAAGACCTATGATATCACAGTTCCACCCATTACATAGATGCATGTGTGGGGTCTGCACACAGAATGCACAGTACCTCTCAAGTTTGTACGAACCCTGGGTTGACATTTAAAGTATTGAGCTCAGTATTACAACATTCTTGCTGCTATTCTAGGGCCTGTCAATTACTAATGAAGTATCTTCCCTTTAATTGTCTTGAAGTTTGTAAGGTACTAGATGGATTTTCGAGGGTTTGTAGTGGACAACCCTAGATATCACCCTAGATCTACTTACATCCTCTCAAGGGAGTCCTTAGTTGACCCCATATGCCCCACAAAAGAGTAGGCACTAGTCTTCTCCCCTCAGTCAATCATAAAACCTAAAATTCAGCTTATGTTTTTTATGTTTTAGGATTAAATTAGGGTTTATAACAGTTACATACATTTTCAGCCATTAAAAGGCTAGATGTCTTGGTATCTTGGTTTGTTATATGCATTTTAAATTTAAGAATTAACTAGTTTGAGAAACCCTAGTTTTAACTCATTGTTTTAGCCCTACTTTTCATTGATTTATAACTTGTTTAAAGGGATAAACCATATAGCTGTTGTAACTTGTCTTATTGATGCAATTTCATACCTTTCATGCATGTTTTACAACAGCAATAGGTAATTTTCAGGTTTGAGTATTTTGGGGATTGTCTATCATAAGATTATTACTTGTTAAACCCCCTAGATCAGCCATAGAACATCTTAAACCAAATCTGGAAATTCGTCAACCACCTAAACCCTAACTTGCTTGATACCGCCTATTGGTGGTGATTTTGGGGTGGCTACTTTGGAGGCCTTAGACTTGATTGTGTGTTTCCTTAGGAGTCCTAAGTCCTACTAAGGAAACCTCCTTTGTGTTGGATTTATCCTTCACTAAAGGAGGGAAGTTGTTGCCTAGGTGATAGTGGTAACATCTTTCGATGTTCCACTCATTTTGTACCTTGTGAAGGCTTTGCACTAAGGTGCAAGATTGTGTGGCAACATGTACAGTTGTTAAGGACCACAAAAGTGTTCTTCCATATCGAGGGGCATCGGTTCATTATCTCCTTCACATGAGAAAGGTCATTTAATTAGAAAAGGAAAAAGCCGTTAGTTATGCTCGACGTGTGTGCGTAGTGTGAGCTAGAGTCCCATACCTCATTGACCTAATTTCGAATAATCATATCAGGGATAACCCTTCCAACAAAATGACCAAGTATGGTACCCTTCCAAAAGTCACGATGGAGGCTAAGATACTCAAGATCAGAGGCACCTCGATATTAGGAGGGTCATTACCTCGTGGTACGAACTTGTGGAGCCTTGGGTGTCATCACTAGCCACTGATCCAGACTTGTAAATGTGAATTATTGATGCAGGAGCATCGTTGGCAAGCGCGCAGAGACAGGGCCACTCAACACGTGGGAGTTCTACTAGAATTTCAACGTTGGCAGTTACAACATATATTTGAAATCTGCTTTAACTCAACGCTAAAATTCAATTTTGAGGCACCCGTGAACTAGTGCCAAAATTTACTCTTTGAGGCACGTTTTTGAAAATCGCAAGCAGAGCAGGAGTTTCCACTACGACTCTGGAATGCGACTGGTCTAAGTTAGCCAGTAGATTAAGTCTTTTAGAGTAGATGAGTAGGCAGGAAAAACCCTAGAAAGCCCTCTGAGTTAAATAGAGTTTTTGTATGTTCAGATAGGGTCAGCTGCAAGATAGGGGAAAATAGTGTAAGGGGACTGCAAGTTAGCAGAAGCCGCAAGCTTTCAAAGCTATGGTAATCAGAATATCTTTTGTAGCCATTTTGGCACTTGTGAATATAACAGAGGAAAAATTGATCCAAATCAGTGTTACCAACATCGGCAACGGCAAAATATCGTCGAGGGTCCGAAAACGAAAATATCGGCAAAATCGGGGAAAATATCGGTAAATATCGGAAAATGTCGTAAGAACTAAAAAAATACAAAAATATTCATTTTTTTTCAATT
>ML794569.1:130312-159126 GCA_009831015.1 Picea engelmannii
TGGGACCTAAAATTCTACTTTCTTCATATGAAGTCCAATGAGGTTGGAACCACTCTCAAACATCCTGAAACAATTAATGGTAATGTTAAAAATTTAAGTAAAAGGATGAAAATGAAAGATAAAGGAGAATGCCACTTTTACTTAGTATATTACCATTAATTAGTATATTACTAGCCTCCTTAGCTATGTTTTCGGCTCTTGCTCGCCTCTTGCTCCTTTGCTCCCCAAACCCCACACTTTGTTTGCAAAATGACACTTTAAAACTCAAAATTGGCTTTTAATCCATGACTGTCTACGACATTTTCCATTAAATCGTGATATTATCGCGCTATCTACGATATTATCGCGATATTTTCAAAGTGCCCAAAATAGCGCGATATTTTCCCCGATAATATCGCCAAGGCTCGTTCTGCCGATAATATCGCCAATATCGCGATATTATCGCGATGTTGGTAACAGAGATCCAAATACATGATGTGTGAACTGTGTTTGAAATCTCTGTTATTTTTATGTTTGTGAGCAAGTGAATGAATCTCCGTAGGAGAGGAGGGAACTGTGACTGTTAGTTTCCAGTTTCAATTGTTTCTCTTCATTGAAGCTCTGCAAGGTGTGCATCGAGCAAGAAGAGAACACCAGGAGGTCGGGAGGAATTTCTTTATGAGAAATCCCTTGGATCTGAATTATCGAGACCCCTTAGACGCAAGGAGTGCGCGGGAAATCAGAGTTTGCACCAGGCGAAGTTCAGGAGGGATAACACTTCAGGAAGTGTTATCGAAGATCCAAGAACCCATTCCCCAGGAGGAGTGAAGGTCGAAACCTTTGGGGACTTAGAAACTTCTTCTAAGTTTGAAAGATTAAAAATCTCAGGAGGAGGAGCACTGTTGACCGCCAGGGTGTGGTGAGAGTCAATGGCCGTCTGATGGGAGACAAGTACACAAATTTCAAGGAGGAAAGACCCATGAGGACCTGAATGGATGGTGGAGAGCTTTCTGGGAGGGACGCGAAATCCTGTGAGCCGTTGGATCGAGGGGAGTTGCGAACAGGTTAGTGGAGAGACCTTTCAACGCTCGAACCCCAGGAGGAATAGCAACCGTCGGACCCCAATAGATTTGGGTCGTTGGTTCCTTTTCGCGATATTGGTGACTGGGGATATGGAGCATAGGAGTTGGGACCCTTGATCCGCGAGATCCTGACAAGATCAGGACCGTCGGATCTTCAGAGGCTTAGAGTCGTCGATCTACGACGGGGAGTGTTTCGGCATATCGGCGACCGAGAGGAGGAGCGAACAGACTTCGTGGGGTGCGAAGTCGTGAAACGCGAAACGCCGAAATAATCGTAGCCGTCGGCCAAGGGGAGATCTGAGCCGTAGATCTCGCGCCATTGCGATTTCGGCGATCGGGACTTGGAGGAGCCAGATGCGCTTGTGGTGGAGCTCGTAGTCACCGGCGTGTGGTCACGTGAATTGGGAAAGGGGGAGGAATTAACCTCCGTTAGCCTATCGGGGTTTCGGGACTTAGAGGGGTCTGCGCCAGGGAGTCCTAGCATCGGAAAATCTCGAAACGCGAAGCGCCTTGGGGGCTATGCCCGTGGTCGTGCCTATGCTCACGAGTGGAGAGCGTGAGCCTAGTGCTTGGTCGCGGGGGCAAAACACGGAGAAGGACCTGTGGATTTGGAGATAGAGGTTCCAGCTCGGAACCAAGAGAGTTGTTTCGGCTCCGGAATCAAAGATCCGGACCGAGAGGTCACGCAGCCCTTAGGAGGGATAGGGGGTCTGCATCAATTATCATAGAAGGGTTAGGTGAGGCCATTATGCCTCACCTTATGACAAAAGGCCGTGGGCCAGCAAGGCCACACTAAATGCTGTAAAGGCAGTATGATCGTGCCACATATGGTCAGAGATCACAATCATCAGGGGCCAGGGCATCATTGAACCCCTAGTAGAGCCCCAATTTTTTTGAAAAGCAGACAATTTTAAGGATCTTCCATGAATAGGAAATATAAACATGACATATACATTATAAACAACCAAGCCTATGTCTAATGCATCCATCATTCTCTAGTTGGGCATCTGCCTTGGGCTCCAGACTAGGAATCTGTACAGAGCATTTACAATGATTACAACTAACCCCACTTGGCTTGAAAACCCATGAAAATAACCATGTCATTTCAATATATACATTATGTCATTATCTGATTGAATGTATTCTGGGGGTCAAAACTGAAGTATTACTAAATTGGGTTGCATAATTCCTGTCTTTTAATGGTGGATTTGTTGCCTCTATGAAGGGCTCAAAGCCTTGAAATTCATTTTGCGCAATTCCATAAACTTCTACAGAGTTTTCACTATTCTCAAAGGTCATTTTGAAGACCTGGATGCCATATCTGTACCACGACTTTAGTGCCACATTTGTTATTTAGTCGCGATATATTGGCACATATATGGTGGTGGATGATTTCATAGTAGCTAATATAATATCATCGAATAAATATATCTCATATTACTACATAACGGATATTAATAAAATGATATGGTAATGTGGTGACCTGCTCTTATTAAGCACTGAGTTGCTCTGCTATAGACAATCAATTCCCTGGGCTGTGTTGTTCAAGATTATATATGTTGCTGGTTATATTAGCCAGGCAATACTGGGTGAGTTGTTTCAGTTATTGATGCCATTACCTCCAAGCCATCATTAAATGTATCATTACCATATCAATTAATCTCTTTAAGATATATGATATTTCCAAAAAATGTTATGCAAATAACAATGTAAGGTTTCTATAAATGAAACTTGCAAAACCAGACCATATTGGTTCTGATCTGCTTCCATGCAAATATACTTACTGTATTTCTTTGAGTATTTGTGTTCTAAATTCCTTCTATCATAATATTTCGGGAACATTTAAAGCCTATGTATCACAAATAGAACTCAGTTCTAGACTCCCCCTTCATCTACATAGCTACTAATGTGAACATTGAAAACTATTCTTATCTCCTAATCCCTGTCTCTCCTATTCCTGGGCACAAATTCTGGTTAAGATTTTCAGGTTATTTTCTTTGGGTAATGAATGCTCAAGTAATAGTAATCATTTTTCTATCTATTGCATTGTCTTCTTTTGTTTCCATTGATGAACTCAATTTAGTTAGAAAAATATCTATTATTTAGAGAAAATAAGCTAGTTTGATACTTGTGAGTTGCTTAATCCAACATTTAGCATTTGGTTTATTGTTTTAGATGTTCAGGTGTGGAATGTTCTTCTGTTAATGATGCTGCAGTGCATTCTGTTTTGGATTGGCAATGGGATTTATGAGTTTGTAATCTTGAAGGTGGCGATTCAATACAAATCATTAATATTTAGTATTTTGTATCATTATATGTAGTAGAAAAGGCTTTTGATTTTGACTGGGCCAGAATACCTTTATACTTATCCTGCTACGGCTTATTATCTCTTGGACTCATAATGGACTTTGTGGATTTATGCTATAAGGGATGGGATTGGACGTACAATGAACTCATTCCTCATCTCTGGAGAATGGCTCAACCTAATGTACCAGAGGTGTTCATAGCAGCTATTTTTATGCTGATTGGCAATGTTGGAAGGTATATGTTCTTCACTTAATGAATCACATGTAATGTTAACTTGCTGTTTGTATTTCTGTTTATATGTTGTGAGATTTTGCTCAGACTTTTTATATCTGATGTTAATTCTTTAGAATGCCAATGCTAAGATATTAACCTGTTACTGAAGAATGTTAGTTCCTATTTTAAGGTTATGCAGATTATTGAAGCATCTCTGCTCTATTTTCTCAGATGGTGTTCACTGGTATAGTTTATTTATGTTCATCTATTCTATACTGTTATTTTGCATATGACAGTGATTGTTCTTTTTTGATCTTATAGATTATAAATCTGTCTGGCAATAATCTGTTTATGGATAGGGTTTTGGGCTTATATTATGTAACATGGACACAACTCTTCTCTTTTGCTGGAAAATAATTTATTGGTTATAGTGGCATATGGAACATGTTTCAAATGTTAAGGCCTGCAATGGATTTAAGCAAAGTAAAACGACACATTAAATAATGGATGTGGGTATTTCTGTCCACCCATGAGTCACACCAAGGCACATTTAAGCATTTTCTACCGCTATCATGTATTATGGAGGAATCAGAGAAACGGTTTACTGACCACACTATTTGCTTTTGATAAGAATGAATGAAAAGCCAATCCATTTTATTTAATGAATAGGTAAATTGATTTCACTGTGAGAGAGTAGCCAAATTTTTATTTTTAATGGTGGTGCAAGTGGCATAACACTCGTGAATGTCACAAGTTATAACAAAATATTCTCACATGCTTCAAGAGCAGGTAAATAGATTTTACTATGGAATATAGAGGGAATGATGCACATTGATAAAATGATGAGATAGTGGAAATATCAATATGAGCATCTTTGCCACCCATAAAACACGAGGAATATTGAGAATAAAATGAGATTTCAGAAGCAAAAAAAGATGGGTTGTTGTAGTTGAGAAGCATGCATGTTATCTATGAAGTTTTTTTTTTTTGGCGAGAATGATTTGATCTGTGGGATTGGTTGTGAATTCATGCTTTATTTGTTAGATGATAAGCTGTGGATTTCAATTTTAATTGCAAATAATACACATTAGGGAGTCTTAGTTCCATTATGGAATTGTATATTGTAACATTTGGATGCTGTTTTGGAGGATGATTGCAATTTGCAACTATATATGATCTATGTTGCACGAGTTTCGGGAATGGGGGAATGGGGGAATGGGTTTTTGGAATGGCTACAGCAGAGAAGACCCCCAAAATTTTCAGGGGATGGTGGGTTTAGGATGACAGCAGTCTATCTATGTATATATCTCTATCTATCTATCTATCTATAATTTTTCTCCCGAGAAAAACGTCACGAGAAAACCTAGGGATGCTTTCCTACATTCGTGGATGGTTCCCCTAGTAAACCCTTCGGCAAGGAAAATTTTATGGGCTAAATTTTGCCATTTGGCTAGTTTTCCATTTTTTTTTCCAAAAATGATTTGTCAATTTCCGTTTTTTCTAAAAATGATTTGCCCAAATTCTATAAGGTAAAATTATTTTACTTGAAAAATCACCAAAATTTTCTATAAACTATATAAAATCCTTAGAGATTTGAATATTTTTACAAAACTATCGCCAATCGTTTTATAGTTCTCATTTTAAGAATTAGTAAGATTCACCAAGGTTTCTAGTGTTCCTAACTCATGGGGGTTTGAACCGGGCACTTGTTGGCACGAAACTAGCCAAATGCCCCACAACATTGCAACAACTATTTGAGCTAACCCTTTGGGCAATCTATCTATCTATCTATCTATTATATACTAAGTCAGTACATTCGTCGAATTTCAAGGATCAAATTCGAAATTCAATGCATTTAATTAGTAGTGGTACAAATTTGATAAGGTTTGGCAATTAAGTTTGCCATTCAACGGAGTTGTTGTTTAGTAATTGACTTTTACTGTGTTTTTAATAAGCGTTGCTTACAAATATGCTGAACGTTCTTGCTCTTTGCATCAGATGGTTTCCATTGGAATGGGCATGCCACTTGTGTAGTGGCATTCAGGATGCCTCTTCGCACATCACATACTAATGCCTCGGTTGGTCTAGTTGCTTATTGGCCAATGGACAAAATCTCTATGACTCCGTCGAGGGAATGTGTTTGCCAGAGACTTACGACTTATTAATAATGGATGGATTTAATAATTTTAATTTTGTGTCCTAGTTCTAAACTTCTGGTCACACAATGTCAATGCTTTTCATTAGATATATGATATTTATTATGTTGTTTTTATTGTAAAGTTAAATTATTAGTATATTTATATATATTTAATATAAAATTATTTATATTATTCTATATATATATATACACACAATAACTTGGATCTATTGTTTTTGGTGTTTTTGTAGATCCTTTCTTCGACTTAGGGTTCGTGCTACTCGTTCCATCTTACAGAAAGTGTCGTGACTTTCTTTCGTCTCCTTTTGGGGGTCATGTGGAAACTGTTGGTTATACTTGCAGGTCCTTTTTCACTTCTTTGGGGCTTTAAGTCTACGGTGGACAAGGACGCAAATCTTTGTTTGTGGCTACCCATCTCTGCAGGGTAGGCCTGGGACTAGGATTTTTCTTGTTTCTCTTAGCATTATCATGGTGACTCAAATCAAATCTGGGGATTTGGCCCACTAGCCGAGGCATTTTATCGTGGAGAAAGTGGTGGAACTTTCGACTATCTCCTTTGATGATGACAATGAAGTTGGTTGAAATCTCATTTTTTACCAAGAGCATGGCCTTGTTTGTAGGTTTAATAGATTATGGCGAAGGCTTCTAGACCTTTGTTGTTTGATTTTGATTCTTGGAAAATCCTCATGCACAAAGAGGTATATATTCACCCATATGCCCGAGGATTCTTTGTCTTAGAATTCGATTCAATGGATGATAGAGATTGCATTCTCTAATCAAGTCCTTGGTTTATGGATAAAGCTGGGTTATCTATGAAACAATGGTATCCTTCTTTTGATCCCTTAGATTTTCTTTCTTCAACTCTAATTTGGGTTAGGCTTCCATAATTGCCCCTACATTTTTGGTGTCTAGATTCCTTGAAAGCTATAGGCATTGCTCATGGAAAATTTCATTATTGTTCGAAAGAAATAGGAAGAAGACTTTTAACGACCTATGCAAGAGTTTGCGTTGAAGTAGACCTTGAAAAAGGTCTTCGGGAGGAAATATGCTTAAAGGTCGCAGATCTATCTTGGAATCAGAAACTTGATTATGAATATGTTGCACTCAGATGTAGATCTTTCTTTGCTTATGGGCATCTGGCTTCTTCATGCTCGATAAAGAAAAAACAGAAAACTCTTGCTTGAAAACCTACCTGGTGGCAAGGAGATGATGAGAACCACCAACTAATATGCTCCATTTCCAAACTAGTGTCTCTATAATTGGATCGAAACTAGAAAAATCAATCGGTTTGACTGGTTCTATGGTCGTACTGGTTCAGGTCAAGGTTCAAAACAGGAAATGGCCAGTAAGGAACCAACCATAAATAGTGAAATCAGCCAGTTCCATATGACGTTGTACGACCACGACTAGGGACCGCATAAAGTCAATTTAAAAAAATCAATTAATCAATAAAATTGAATGCACAAAACCTAACCCTAGGGCCCTACTAATTCAATGTAAAGAAGGTCCCCACCCTCGATTTCACTCACATTACTATTTCCGTATAGAATTGTCGACCGCGGCTAGGGACCACATAAAGTTAATTTAAAAAAAGTTCAATAAATAAATAAAAGTGAATGCACAAAACCTAGCCCTAGGGCCCTACTAATGCTATTTAAAGAGATCCCCACCCTCCATTTCACTCACACAATTCATTTGAGTTATTTGGAATTTTTGAGTTGAGTTTCCTGGGCTGATTTGGAGAATTGATTTAAGGGCTGTTTTGAAGAATTTGTTGGGCTGATTTGGAGAGCTGATTGAAGGGCTGATTTGGAGATATTTTGAGTTGAGTTTCTTGCTTTGATTTGGAGCTGATTCAAGGGTTGATTTTCAGAATTTCTTGGCGTGTTATAGAGTCGTTTTTTCACTGTTAAGAGCTGTTTAGGAGTTGCCATTTTGGGCAATTGGAGCTTGCTCTTCTTCTCTTAATTAAGAAGGCTTGTGAAGGTATGTCAAAGATTACTTTTAGTTTTTAAACCCTAATTAGTAATCTCTTTACAATTGCTGTTTTTTTCGTAGTAATTAAAAATTCCTAGGGTTTTATTTGGAGATTTTGTTTTTGTTGGCATAAAAATTGCCATGGCTCCTAAAGAGAAGAGGGATCCAACATGGACTCATTTCCAATTGAACGTTGAGGGGAAAATGGTTTTGCAACTATTGTCAGAAGGAAGTTGGTGGGGGGGAGGGAGGCGATATCCATAGGTTGAAACAACACTTAACACATGCAAGAGGGAATGTAAAACCTTGCAAAAAAGTTTATAATGATCGAAAAACAAAGATGCTAGGTTATATTGAATCCTACCAAGTAGAAAAAGCTAAGGCCAAAAATATTAAAAAGCTAAGTTGCATGAAATGGGGAAACATTTGGAAGTTTCTGAAATGGGGACGTCAGGAAACACGACCCCCCCAAAATGGGTACATCGGGGGAAACACGGTATATATATATATTATCTTGCAAGAAAGAAATAATGATACACATAGAACACATATATGACATTTTAGAAGGAAAACCATGTCTATATTAACTCCCATAGATGATTACATGATGGAAGCAGCAAAATCCAAAATTAGCCTTCACAGATGAGGCCATACATCCAAAATCAACCTTTATACATGAGGCTATATGTGTTGAAAATGAAATAAAACATGAGCTAAAGACAACTGCAATTGCATATCCTAATACATGTCATACTCATCCTCATCGTCATCATGAAAAATAGGACAAGATGCATGCTCAACAGAACTAGAGCATTGATTGGAAGAAGAGGCAATTCCACTTCTAGTTTCATCAACACCAATATCAAGAGCAGCAAGAAAGAGATCCAAGTCTGGGCATTCTGCATCCACATCCCAATCTTTATGACGTCCACTTGCATATTCTTCACCCCTACGAGATACAAGGCGGAGGTTTGAATGCACATATACAAGATCCTCAGCCTTATGTGTTCCCAACCTGTTGCACTTCACAAAATGAATGAAACCATAGGTGCTCCAATTCCTTTCTACTGATGAAGAGCTTGCCACTTGTGATAGAATACTAGTGGCAAGGCTTTGCAAATATACATCATTTTTCCCATGACAAGTCCACCATTTAACCAGGTTCGTGGTCCTCCTCTCCTCCAAAGATGATATGTCTGCAAAATCCTCTATTCTAGCAACGAAACAAGCAAAAACAAGCAAATTCCTCCCTCACATTTGTTTGTTGAGAAGTTGGAAACAACCTATGGAAGGATTTCTTCACTCCATTGGCCACCTCCTTGTCCTTATGCAGGGCTTTCCTCTTCCCATTGCTTTGAGCAATGAACTCTTCATCATAAAATCTTGGATTTATAGCATGTGCCAAAGTGTGGAATGGAGTGTTAAAGCCATTCCACCTCGTAACAATGATGGATGTCACATGCTCAACAAAATCAACATCAACAAAAAGAAGAGTGGGAGACTCTTGTGTAATAATTTCCACAATTTTCTCAACCATGGTATCCACCATCATAAATCTCTCCCAAGAAAGGTTTGTTTGTGTTTGCATCTCAGAGAAGCTCAAATGCAGGTAATGTGAACTTGAGCAAGAGTTCTATCTTGCTCCAAAAATCTTCATCAATCAACACCCTCCGCACTATACTTCTCCTCTCTAAATCTTCTTATCTCCACTCAGTCCAAGTCGCACCAACCACCATACTCATTAATGTAGATTTGACCTCAACAAGGCGACACAACATGATGAAGTTTGAGGCATATCTTGTCTCAACAACTTTGAGCAACTCCAATTTGGAGTATTCTCGATATATTGTTTGTGATTGGTGGTGGTTGGTGATGAATTTTATGATCTCTTTAGCTTGCCCTGTGACCTCCTTAATCCATGTAGTTTTTGCCTCAATATCTTCTAAAATGAGATTTAGATTATGGACAATGCAAGTAGTCCAAAATATAATGGTATCTACTCTCAACAATCAATCCTGCAACTTGGCAAACAGGGGCATTATCTGTGATAACTTGCACCACAATTTTTGGCCCTACTTGTTCAATAGCAACAATTAAAATTACAGTAATGAGATTACTATCTTTTACCTCACCTGAACAATCTTTTGCTCTTACGAACATTTCTCCTTTTGGTGATGATGCAATGCCATTGATCAATGGCCTTCGCCTTGTATCAACCCATCCATCTGAGATAATGGAAACCCCTGTGCTACCCCATGAGCTACACATTGGTTTTAAAACATCTTTAAGTAGTTGCCTCTCTTTCTTGAGCAAAATTGTTCTGCGTTTTTCATAGTTTGGCCCCTTGAAACCTTGAGGGGATGTGTTAATTGTCCTCACCAAATCCTACCAATAAGGGGACCAAACCACATTAAATGGGATGCCACAAGCAAATATGGCCCTTGCCACTCTTGACTAAACTTCTTCTCTCCCTTGATTGTTGAACATTTTCAACAATCTGCTATCTTTAGTTGCACATGCAGGCTTGGATATCTCTTCTTCTACCAATACTGCCCCCCTTTTGTTTGCTTCATGAACAATCTTTGGCTTATTGCTAGCACCCAAGCTAGGAGTAGGCTTGCTAGTGCTACCCATACCAATTTTGGCTCCTTGATCCTTCAACCTTTGAGCATCGTCATGCTCTCTCTGGAATGTAGCCTTCACCTCCAGATTTTTTCTATGTGCACAAGCATCAACACCCCTCACTCCATGCAAAATGCAAGCCTTGACACTTGTGAAAGAGCCCTTCAAGGTCTTCTCATTTTTACATAAATTGCACTTCCATTCCCATGAACCCCCACCACCACCCATTTGCTTGAGCTTGGTAACATACCTCCAAAGAGGATAGTATTCTAGTTTCTTGCTTGCTTGAGGAGCTCTAGGGGCAGAGGAAATGACACTTTGAGAATCCATGAATGTTGCAAAAATAGTAAATAAATCTGCTCACCAAATATAAGAATGCCCACACCCTTCTTCTTGCTACCCACAACTGTCCTCTTGCTGGAAACGCACCAAAGCTTGCTCCCAATGCTCCAAACCACAAGTGAAATGCTTGTTGCTGCTATAGGAAGTTCTTCTTGTTGAAGAAAGTGTGAGGAAGGAGTGAATGAAGTGCTTTCTTATAGGAAAGAAGAGGTTGTTAGGGTTTCTAGAGAATTCTAGATTTTTCTTTTCTGAAAAAAAAAAACCAGTTAATTAAGCATGTACAAAAAATTAGAATGATCTAATAAGGGTTAATTACCTTTTTTTTATGGCTATTTGAGGGATCCACGACCCTCTTGGTTGCTTGGACAAGCCTGCACCAAAAACAAATTGCTGAAACGATTGTCGTACGAGTTGAAACACTGCCGGTCATACTGTACAATGTTTCCAAATCAAGAAACACCATACGGTATGACTAGCAATGTTTCGGCCATGTTTTGATGTTTCAGTATGTTTCTGGTATTGCCGTTTCCTACAACTTAGTAAAAAAGAGATAGGGAGAAGTTTAGGTTTAATTCATGATGACACTCAAGATCAAATGCTTAGTTTTGAAGAATCCTCTAGTTTTCTTGTTGAACTTAGAGAAGAACTTGTTTTTGGCCCCAGTTCACCTAATTTGAAGAGGTTGCATAGACTTAACTCATTCTTTGTACCTTGTACCACCCTTGTTACTCAACCAACCATTGATGCTAAATGGAAGATGGAAAATAATGCTACTTGGGAATGCATTTCTAGATGGTGGTATGATGCAAACATACCTTTCAATGCTACTAATTCCTCATATTATCAACCTATGTTAGATGCTATAGCTGAATGTGGTCCGAGATTCAAAGGCCCTAGTTTTCTTGATATCAAGTGACCACTTTTACAAGGTGAGGTTCAAAGAATAGATGGATATATTGTAAAGTTCAAGGAGTCGTGGAGTAAAACAGGGTGCACAATCATGTCTGATGGATGGATTGATGGAAGATCCTGTACCATTCTTATTTTTCATTGCTTGTCCAAAAGGAGCTATGTTTCTTAAATGCATGGATGCATTTGATTAGGTGAAGGATGCATAATTATTGTTTTGTCTTTTGGATGAAGTAGTTGTGGAGGTGGAGGTGGAGAATGTTGTTCATGTCATCATAGACAATGCCTCCAACTATGTTGTGGCGGGAAGGTTGTTAGAGGAAAAACACCCAGCCATTTGGTGGATTCCATGTGTAGCCCATTGTTTGGAGTCTAGACCTTATGCTTGAGGATATTGACAAAATTTAGTGGGTGAAGAAGTGTGTGGAACAAACAAAAGGTATATCCAGGTACATCTACATCCACACATGGGTTTTAAACCTTATGAGGAAAAACATTGGGGGCAAAGAGCTTGTTTAGTCAGTTATTATACAATTTGCAATGAACTTTCTTACATTGCAATTCATGCTTCAACAAAAAGCCAACTTGCAGAAGATGTTTTCTTGTGATGAGTGGAATGCATCTTAGTGGAGCAAAAATGTTGAAGGGAAAGACATAGTTGATGTTTTTGAAAAATCTTTTTGGAAAAAGGCAGAAGAGTACAATTCAGTGAGCCTTTTGTGGAAGTGTTGTGAATGGTGGATGGTGATAAACCCGCCATGGGTTTTATTTATGAGGCCATGGATTAGGCCAAAGAGCAAATAAAGACAACATATGGTGATAAAAGACAGAAGTATCTTCCTCTATGGAAAATCATTTATGGTAGATGAAACAAACAACTCCATAGACCTTTACATGTAGTTGGCTATTACTTAAACCCAAGGTAATTAATTTAAAAGTTTTCAAGTTATGTTATTCATTACAAAAGTTTAGCCAAAGTTTCAAACTCAATTGATGAAGCTTCTTTGTCTTCTGAAGGTATCGTCATACAAAAGATTTTGAAGCATATGGGGAGGTAAAAGAAATATTGTACAAATACATTGAGTGCATGGTCCCTGATCCCAAGATACACGATGAGATACTTAGTAAGATCCTGCATTTCAATGAGAGTATTTGTACCTTCGACATCTCTATGGCTATACGAAGGAGATCAAATGATCCACTAGTTAAGTAATTTCAAAGTTTTCAAATTATATTATTCATTGCAAAAGTCGAGTCAAAGTTTCAAACTCATTTGTTGAAGCTTCTTTGTCTTCATATTGTAGCCTATTGGTGGGGGCAGTTTAGTAGCCAATGCCTTGATTTGCAATTTTTTTCAATTTGGATATTGAGCTAATCATGTAGTGCGTCTTGGTGTGAATGCAATTGGAGTGTTTTTTGTTGAAGATTGAGTGGCTTCGGAAGATATCCTTATTGTATTTGACCAAGACAAACCGTAAAGAATATTATTATATTATATTTATTAAGACAACCCTACTGTGCCTTTGTAAAAGTCGGCCCTATTGTGCCTTGACAAGTAAAATGAAAAAATAGAAAGATAAAGTGATAGGTCGACCCAGACCTAATTTTAGGCTGGCCAACTACTATTTTTAAGAGAGGCTAGCGCCTCATTTGAACACACTCACAACACAAGTTCTGTGGCTAAAGAAGTAGTGCGCAAGTCTTGAAGGGAGAAACTATTGCAGCTAGGTGTGATGTTGTGAAGGTTCTTGGTCTTTCTCTAGGATATATCTTGGTTAAGTGGTGCGCTACTCTTCCCTAGTCAAGGGTTAGAGGAGGATCTTATGCTTTGTTAATTCTCTCATGGAGAGAAACATTGTTCTTGGTTGGTGAATCTATATTGAGGAAGTTTGCTGGGTTTTTCCCCTTAGGGGGTTTTCCCAGGGTAAATCTTGTGCATGCTGTGAATGTTATTCTTTCAATGATCCTTTATATGCAGTTATTTTGCTAATGGTTTAATAGTAAAAGAATGCTAAACTAGTTAACCGCTTAAGTAGAAAAATCAACATGGTATCAAAGCGGGCCTGAAAGAAGGCATCTTCATAGCACAGAAGGACTCGCTAAAGAAGGTAAGAGCTTAGGAAGATCCTCCTAACCCTAGTGCACCTCCTGTGCATAAACTCTGAGTTTGACAAAATTTTGTAAATTGCATCTGCTGTTGCAGCTGCATAAAACCTAAGTGACATTTTCCCTATTTAAGGAGGACGTTGGAGAAAGTAGCCACACCTAGGAACTCACCTAGGCAAGGCGAATCCATTCCTTGGATCAGAACTCAAGACTTCACAAGTTGAAAAATTAGGGTTTTCTCATAAACCCTAGGTCTGGTTGCAGTTGCTCTAGATTTTGTGACAGATTTCATCTTTTACTCAACAATCTCTCTGGTAAGGTCTAAAGAACCTCATCTTGAAAAGTTATTTGTTATTTTACTTGTTCCGGGCAAGATGACTACCAATACCAAGCTTTGACGAAAAGCTTGAAGGAGCTGATGACTTCTGAGGATGGAAGTACATAGTGATGCTCTTTCTAGAAGAGAATAACCTTGTAAGTTTTGTTGAAGAAGATATTGAAGAGCCAGAGGGAGATGAGGCCAAAGCCAAATATAAGAAGGATTTGATCAAAGCAAAGAGGATCATTGTCGACTCCATCAAGAAGCACTTGATTCCTCATGTTTCAACATTAAAAACCCCAAAGCAAATGATGGATGCCTTAACCCCTCTATTTGAAGGCAAGAACATCAATCGAAAAATGACCTTAAGGACACAACTCAAGAATGTGAAGATGCAAAATTCAGAGACCATACAGTCGTACTTCACAAGAGTGTCCCAGATTAAAGAACAACTTGAAGCTATTAGAGACTCAGTCGAAGAAGCCGAGTTAACAATGACCACATTGAATGGTCTCCCAAATTCTTGGGAATCCTTCATCCAAGGAATCTGCTCTTGAAGAAAGTTAACTAAGTTCAACAGCTTGTGGGAAGATTGTACTCAAGAAGAAGCCAGATTAGAGGCAAGAAAGGAAAAGATAGAAAGCCATGAAGATCAAGCGCTAACAACTCACGCAAGAAAAGGAAAGAGCAAGAAAGAAGTACACTCTCACAAAAGATTTCAGAAGCCTCATAAAGGACAAGATTCTCATAAAGATCTCTCAAGTTTCAGATGCTTCATTTGTCAGAAGATGGGACATACTGCAAGAAATTGTCCCCAAGCAAAAGACCAGAATAAAAACAAGAAGTTTAAAAGACATCATGCTCATTTCGCAGTAGAAGATGAACCTGATCGGAAAAGAACAAAAGAAGATGATTCAGATGAGCCATATCTTCTGTTATATAGGACTTGGTACTTCCAAAGCACTTGATCTATATCAAGTGATATTAATAACAATATTTCTTCTCTAGACTTCAAGTAGTAAAAGAGCTAGAGAATTGTTGTAAATTCTTATATCATGAGGGCCAAGTGCAAGTTGTGAAGAAGTGTCATTATTCATCCAGACATCATACAGATCAAGCAAGCAGTCTGACAAATAAACGCTCCAGGTATGCACCCTTCATATTTGATTTTAGTTTTAAGTTTATTAACATTAGATTTTATGCATTTTTATCTTAGCTTGTTGGATCATTATCCCTGGTACGAGAATCCAACAAGGTCTCATTTAAAATCAAGAAATAGTTTCTGTGATCGGGGGTGGCATATGTGAATGCCTATGGTTGGGTGACAATGATGTGACATTGTCTATGGTAAAACGAGCACATTCGAATAGAACTCACATTGTCATGTAGCTTCCCGATGAGAAGACTTGGTCAGTGGATAATGAGGCCACCTTGACAGGAAGCATAATTTGTTTGAAGTCTGACTTAGTTTTTCATATTAAGACTTGGTAACCAAACACCAAGTATATCTTCCAGAGACTCTGAGGATGTTGTAGACTCAGAGGAAGTCAAGGCTAAGAGGGAGCAGGTATGACAGTCTGTGTACCAGATGGTGAAGATTGATCACTCTTCAAGAAAAGTTAGTAGAGCCAGAAGGGCCTACCCATAATCATTGAAGTAATCAAGAAGATACTAGCATGGTCCCGTGACACCTTGCAAGATGCAAAGCCATATAGCGTTGATGAGCCATATCATGAGGAGCAAATGGCTCCACCAGTGGTAAGGCAGGCGACCCCACCAAGTATCAGCTTAGAAGAAGCTAGAGTTCATAGGGAGTCAACCCTCACGATCCAGTAAGGAGGAGCAACCTCCCTAGGGCCATTCATAGAGATGTACAAAGCTTGATTTGTGTCCAGAAGATTCTCCCAGTAAGAGGGAGAATACTATGACGAGACGCTTGCTCTAGTAATCAGAAGAAGTATATATAGAACAACCATGATCCATTAAAAGAAGCCGATGCAGTATGAGATTCAGAGGGAGCAAATGAATCGGTTATCGTGATGGAGTTGAGAAGCTACTCTTAGAGTTCATAAGCTACAATGAGAATGGAGCAGTCATTCTCAGTTTTAGAGAAAGCAGCTGCAGGTGCAAAATCCCATTTCCAGAAGGAACAATTGCAGAGAGAGTAGAGGACATACTCTTAGACAGTGAGACAGATAGTGCTTTGCAGAAATCACATAGAGCCAACGCATGATTGTGCAGATTGAATTGCAGCTGAGCAAGTGTACTGGTTTGGTACAATGTGATGTGAAAATTTGGTTTGAAGAACACGAGGACAAATATATGTTTTGCAGTGAAAGACATGTTCACCTGATTATGGAAAAAACATGTGATGAGGTACCTAAAGGGTACAATCGATTATGAACTCATATATATCTCGAATTGTGAGATAATATTGCAGGGCTACACAGATTCAGATTGGGTAGGCAGTGTCACAGACCATAAAAGTACATCCAGATGATGCTCTAGTATGGGATCAGTTGTGATCTCATGACTCAGTAAAAAGAAGACCTATATGGCACTCAGTTCCGCAGAGGCATAGTATGTGGCAGCATGGTTAGCATGTGGCGAAGCAGTGTGGCTTTGGATGTTGATTGCAGAATTGTTTGATCTTGAGTTGGAGGAAACCTGTATCTTTTATGACAACCAAAGTTGCATAAGTTGTCAGTGAACCTAGTGTGTCATGACAAGTCCAAGCATATTGAGATCAAGTACCATTATATCCGAGAGATGATACAGAAGGGAGCAGTAAAGCTCCAGTATGTTCCTACCGATGAGCAGGTAGCAGACGTGTTGAATAAGCCTCTATTGAGAGTGAAGTTCGAAAACTTCAGAGACAAGCTTGGTGTGGTTCAAATGGATTTTCCCTCATGAGAGGGAGTGATGTGTTCCCCAGTAGTGGGAAGTGACTTGTTCCCTAGAAGCGAGAAGTGATGTATTTCCCAGTAGAAGGAAGTGATGAGATCTCCAGTAGTGGGAGCTACTCCAACGTAGGTTGGTACCCCAACATAGGCTGGTATGCTACTCTAGCGCAGGTTGGTACCACAATGCAGGCTGGTATGCTACCCCAGCATAGGTTGGTACTCCAACGCAGGTTGGTATGCTACCCCAACGCAGGCTGGTATGCTACCCTAGTGCAGGTTGGTACTCCAACACAGGCTGGTATGCTACCCCAACGTAGGTTGGTATGTTGCCCCAACGCAGGTTGGTACTTCAATGCAGGCTGGTATGCTACCCCAACGCAAGTTGGTACGCTACTCCAACGCAGGCTGGTATATTACCCCAACGCAGATTGGTATGCTACTCCAACGAAGGTTGGTACGCTATTCCAATGAAAGTGCAGAACTTCCTATGACATATAGATCCGTGATTGACAACAAGACAATGACCAAGTATGTAGAAGTGCAGAAGTAGTGATGATGGCCATGACGAGAAGAATACCTTCCTTGCTAAGAGGGAGTGTTGAAGATTGAGTAGCTTTGAAAGATATCCTTATTGTATTTGACCAAGACAAACCCTAATGAATATTATTATATTATATTTATTAAGACGACCTTATTGTGCCTTTGTAAAAGTCGGCCCTATTGTGCCTTGACAATTAAAATGAAAAAATAGAAAGATAAAGTGATAGGTTGGCCTAGAGCTAATTTTAGGTTGGCCAACTACTATTTATAAGAGAGGTCAGAGCCTCATTTCAACACATTCACAACACAAGTTCTATGGCTAAAGAAGAAGTGCACAAGTCTTGAAGGGAGAAGCTACTGCAACTAAGTGTGATGTTGTGAAGGTTCTTGGTCATTCTCTTGGATATATCTTGGTTAAGTGGTGCGCTACTCTTCTCTAGTCAAGGGTTCGAGGAGGATCCTCTGCTTTGTTAGTTCTCTCATGGAGAGGAACATTGTTCTTGGTTGGCGAATCTATATTGAGGAAGTTTGCTGGGTTTTTCCCCTTAGAGGGTTTTCCCAGTGTAAATCTTGTGCATGCTGTGAATGTTATTCTTTCAGTGATCCTTTATATGCAGTTATTGTGCTAATGGTTTAATAGTAATAGAATGTTAAACTAGTTAACTTCTTAAGTAGAAAAATCAACATTTTTAAGCATACACACACCAACAACATAAATCATTTGGAATAAAAATGGTGGAATGATATGGTTTATGTTCAGTACAACCTTAGGTTGAGACGCAACCAGTTGTTGAACAAGACTCTCAATTCAAGCAACATAGTCTTGGATGATTTTGATCCCTTGTCAGAGTGGGCTGTGGAGACTCAACCACTAGCATTTGACAATGAAGACCTATCTTGGATGGAGTTGGACCCACTTACACAGCCAAAGGATTTGAATGTTGGATGAGCACCTTCAAGGCCAACGAAATCAAGCTGGAATCCCATTTTAGAGTCTATTCATGTTGAGGATGAGGATTCAGATTTTTCTATCATATGATTCGATTGTAGAGTCCAGAGTCTTGACTATTGTTATTTATTTGTACTATGTTTTTTTGGACTATAGAGGCCATTTAGAGCCTCTTTGTTGATGTATTTTGGTTTAGAGATGGATTGCACTAATTGCTATTTTTGTTATAGCACCCTTGCTATTATACATGAGAAAATTTTCATATTTGTGTATAATGGTTTGGATTCACACACACACATATATATATCTATTATTTTTCAAATCTTGAATATTTTATGTATTTTTTGGTCGACCAGTTTTGTGGTCCAGTTTTGTTTCTTGTTTTTTGTCCAGTTTTGGTTTCTTGGGGAGATTGGGTCGATGATTGGTTCAGTTCTGATAACATTGTTCCAAACAAGAGGAGGATCCTTCTCATTTGAAAACTCTACAAAAGGAAGCTAGTGTAGAAATTGGAGACATTTTATGACATTGGAAAAGTTGGCTGCTCTTGAGGGATCATTAGCCACGATGGATGAAGGTGATCTCTCTCCCAATAAAAGGGAAGGATTTTTATCAGCTCAATCATTTATGCCCAGACTGGATCATGATTCAAGGGAACAAGAATGGACAGAAGTTAAAAAGCGAAGGAATAAAATGTTCAAAAAATTCAGTCAATTGCCTCTTTGTTCTAGAAGAGGACCGGTTAACACTGTTTTTGAAGAGCGTTTGCAATTATTGGATAGATCTATTTTTTGAATTTTTGATGTAATTAATTGCACTGTATATTTTTGGTTTATCAAGGAGGATGTATATCCCCAAGTTTTGAGCCCCATTATGTGAAAGATATAGGAGTAGTTTTATGCAAGTTTTTTTTTTTTCATGAATCATGCCATTGGTCTATTATGCAATGCCAAGGCATCTACAAAATGTATATTCTTTTCTTTTAAGAAATAGAATATGCAAATCTTTTTCTATATATATATATATATATTTCACAAAAAAGCATGAATGATGAAATAGAACCAGTTTACTGCATAAATATCAACTTGTAGAAATAAGCAAGTGCCAAGTACACGGTCCAATTATGAAATCAAAATATTGTAATATGGAAATATTGCGTACAACTTTATTGAGAGTTTTTATACAAGAAATTTGATGGGAAACATTTTTGCAGGGTTTCCAAAGGTTTTTGTACTAGTTCCCATATGTGAAATGATTCCTATACACAAAAAAGGTGAAGCCCAAGTTTTGGTAACATGTAAAACAATCCATTTCTCTAGAAAGAAGCAATTCCAAACAGAGATTGAAATAGACATAACATCACATTTTGGATATCATCATGCATACCTGATATCAAAGTACAATGTCGATAGTGGGCATTGAAACCAAGAACACATAGCAACTCAAAGAACTATGTTAGACAATTCAATGTGACGTTCTTCCCTTAATAGTAATGGTCCTTCTTTGCTATCTACTGAAGCTGAATTTAAACTTTGTTAGGTTTATCTTCTTAGGTTAGTCTTTCAAAGGGACTAAATCGTAAGGGGGAGACCATTGAGGCTTGTTGTGGGTGGCTTCCTTGTCAAAGTTTCATTGGATAGTTGTTTTGATAGATGAATGAAGCCCACATTACATGTTGTGTCCCTAAACACAAATGGGACAACACTTACAAATAAATGGAAGTAACATAAGCAATAACAATGGCGCTATTGCACACCCAAGGGTTGGATAAAACTTGCTAATCCGTATACCAAAGGGTTGGATAAAACTTGCTAATCTGAGTAAATGAAAGAAGACATCTACATGGTCAACAACTTGAAGTTGGTTGTTATATTGATAAAAGATAATGAGATACATAAGATGGGAGGAAATCCCTATTTATAACAATAAGATGCATAAACCCTAACCCTAAGCTTATGTCACATGTCTAGGCCTCCTTATATAAAGGAGGCTCTTGTACATATATGACCTTATTACGAAGATACTACCTACGTTTTGATTATGTACACAACATGCCCTCCCCCGTAGAAAAGGATTTTCCCTCAAAGCTTTACAACTAATGGGATGCACTTTATAATGAAGTGACATACAGTTTGTACCTTAAGTCACTTTATAATTTAAGTGATATACAATTTGTACCTTAAAGCGCTGTATAATTCATAAGTCAGTTTATAAGTTAAGTGACATACAATTTGCACCTTAAAGCATTTTATAATTAAAAGTCACTTTGTAAGTTACATGACATTCAATTTGCACCTTTTATCATTTTATAACTTGGGTGAGATGCACTTTACAATAAAGTCACTTGAAAAATGGAGAGCAATATTTGAACCCTTGACCACTTATTACCAAAAAGCACAACTTAATCAAGTGATCTAAAACTAAATTAGATATAAAGCATACAAAGAGGAAGGTTTTTTTCCCTTTTTGGTCTCCTGCATAACTAGGGTTTGCATGTTTCCCAAAGCACAACCTTCCCTTCCATTTTTGCACTTTCTATGGCAGCCATGCTATCATCCACTCTAGATTGCTTCACAGCCTACATAGCCCAAGAGAGGCCACATCCACACCTTGGACTACAATTCTCCATGCGTTGTCCCACTCTAACTCACTCCATGGCCCATACAACTCGAAAATGGTTACATCCATTTTGTGAAACCTATACAAGCGGGACTAGAAACCATTTGCCATGGCTTACAATTGTGCCTTTTCCAACACTGGCACTGCCTCACCTTTGTCATGATGAATCATCTCACCCCTCCATGGTGTCTACACATGGGTTTGACTATGGATGCTTTTTAATAGCTTTTCCTGTTAATCGTTGTAACTCATAGTCGAGTTGCCATCGACTGTCGCTACCAACTTTTGGGTTGCATAGTGTCTTTTTGTCGGGTTTGGGATTTCAAAGTTTCCCTCTTTCATTGCAACTTCTTCTTCCTTAGCCTTGTGGGCCATCTCTTCTTCTTCGACCTTCTCTTCAATAGAATCCACATCCCAACAGATTGTGTATACTTCATTTTCATCCCTTGTACCTTCATCCCAAACCACTTGGGTAAATTTCCTTGTTTGCAAAATCTTCGTAACTATTGCAAGAGGGTTTCGGGTTTGCGCAATCCATGGTCCTTTGCCTTCCAATTGTAGCTGCAACATCTCTCTCATTTTATTGCAAAGATACGAAAATACTCTTGAAACTTGGCCTTAGTTACAAACCATTGTACCTTCTCGCCATTTTCCCTTCCTTTTTTTGTTTTTTTTCTTCTTAAAAAAAGAACTAGCACATTGAGTGATGCCTCCAGCCAAATAGCCTTGGATCAACTGCTAAATCAAGTAAAAAAGATGATTTGAAACCTTGGTTTTGCAGTAATAGAAACTAGTGATGGAACGAAACAACAAACCCTAATATTGGAATAAGGAGAAAACCAAACAACACTAGGGCAACACAACCACTTCCCGTGAATAAGCCTCTTTTATCACTGGTCGATCCTTTGAAAAATTTACACAATAGCTCTTGGGTGCAAAAATCAACCCATAATACTTCGAAGAGAGAAGTATTTATACAACTATTTACAACAGATCCTGTCATAAATGATCAGGATATTATGGAGGAATATCTAACTAACTAGATCTCAAAATACAAAAATGTAGGGATTTGCAGATTTGCTTGGATCTCTGATGCTGATTTTGTGGAAGTGGTTGATGAGGTGCTTTCTCTCTTTGTCAAATGTCTTTATATTCTCTGTAATCATTGCACGTGTTTCCAATTCTAATCATTAAAAGAAAGTTAAAAGAACATAATTTATTTCATTATACTCTATCTCTGGTTTTTTAATGATCTTCATGTTGTTCATCTGAAACCGAGTAAAATAATTCTTAATTGCTCTTCTACTTAGTGGATTTTTCCCCTCTTTTCCTCTTATTCATTTCATTTGATTCAAATAGATCCAACAGTTTTACTACCCTGCCCTGTGGAGAAAACCTTATAAAAAGCTGAAACTGATCCTCATTTTTAAGTACAGACCCCATAGCCCAATGGAAGATTAAACATTCTTTCAGCCATATATTTCAAACAAACAAATCTCAAACTGTCATAACTAGCCTAACATTTTAAAACTCAAACAAATCTAAATCCTATAGAGAGATCCCTCTCTGAAGTTGGTAGGGCTAGATCCCAGTTTCCAAAGTGGTTTGGTAGTTACCTCTGTCAATTTCTTCTACAACCTCTGGAAATTATAGAGTGATAACATAGTGGCGACCATACTGGGGAATCAAACAGTTTCGGTTTCTCCAGAAAGGATTATCAAGTTTCAGATTTGAGTGTTGGTGGTGAACAACAATCAAACACAGGAAAAGGTTGACTATTTCACTTAGCGACTCCAAGTTTAAGTATCCAGAGCTTCAAAGTTTTCAAGGTGACTCCACTGTCAAAGAATCCAGATTTTAGAGCATTCATGATGACTCCATTACACGTTGATCAGATTTTCTGTTAAAATGAGATGAAAGGGTATGTGGAAAATCCTCTATCTTGTGAAGTTTTAAAAGAATTCAGGGGTAAGTTAGCAGAGTTTCCAATTGATGAAAATTTTTCAACAGCCGTGTTTCATTGTTTGAAATTGAACAAATTTTCTCCTAAGGGTAAAATTTGTTTTCTTGAGTTAGTTGTTGAAAGATTTGAGAAGGATTTTGGACTTTTGGATTCTCAGATTCAGTCATATAATTTCCAAGATCCTAAACAATTCTTGGAAAATCTTTCTCCTCTAAAACAAGAAGAAATTGTAATACCTTTTGATTTGCAAATTGATGAGGATTATGCTTTCAAGTACAAGACTAAAACTGTAGAGTTAGAATCAGGGCTTAACCTTGAAGATATAGCTGATGATGAAATCATCCATGATCAACTGGTCATTAAAGGCCTGGAAGACAAAGTAATTTATCATGCATTTATTGATCATGTAGCAGACTACATGGAGGATTTTTTCAGCTTAAATGATCAATCATGTTTTCAGCAGTTTCCATTACACTTTATAGCTTTTATTTTGTGGACAAAAAGTCAAGCTGTCCTTTTGATTGTGCTAACAAGCAGTCAAGCAATCCACTTGCTTCAACAACTACTTGATTGGATTCATTGTCATTTTTGTATTATTTGATTCAACATGATTTTCAATAGTGTAGGGTAGGTAGCAGTGTGCAAATAAGCTCAGTGCCCTGAGCATTTTTTCAAGCATTATTTCCAGTTTTAGTTTCAGATTTCAGTTTTCAAAATGATTTGGATCTCAATTTCAAGATTTTCAGTCACAGAGGTTTCATGACAGAGCAAGTTGCAGGTTTTGGGATCAGCCCAATGAACAAGGCTACTTAGTCTACGATGTTCTTGGCACCTCACAGGGAGGATACCATCCCCAAGTGGAGCCTATGTTAGGGTCCTATAAATTTTATAGGCTAACTCTATTATAGTTGATAATTATTATATGTCAGATGCTGCAAAAACTATTCCATGTGGAATAGTTTCCAAAAGACAGGGTAAAAACCGCATGTGATAGGCGTTGAGCTAGAGCAAATGTTGTAAGTGCCAAATGTTTACAGGTGTCAAAGCGCTAATCAAGTTTTATGCAGGTGGCTTCATCTCCAAGAAGGTCGAAGGTTGGGAGAAAACGTGGAATTGAGAAACATAATTCGGTTGCTTATCCAACTCCAAAGGACTATTACCTAGACAAACAAGATGAAGACAGCCTGTTACACTTGTGCTAAACTTGGATGAAACACTTGTGCATTCTACTCTGGAGTACTGTGATGATGCAGACTTCAATTTTCAAGTACGTTTTAATTTGAAGGAAGCATTATATGCACGGGGTCGACCTTATCTTCAAGTGTTTATGGAGAAAGTTGCACAAATGTTTGAAATAATAGTGTTCACAGCCAGTCAAAGTATTTATGCAGAGCAACTTTTAAATAAGCTTGATCCAAAGCAAAAGCCTATACGCCATCGTGTTTACCGTGAATCATGCATCTTTGTAGATGGAAATTATATGAAGGATCTGACAATTTTGGGACGTGACCTTGCAAGAGTTGCCATAATTGACAACTCGCCACAGGCCTTTAGATTTCAAATAGACAATGGCATCCCTATTGAAAGCTGGTTTGATGATCATTCAGACTTTGCTTTGGTTTCGTTGCTTCCTTTCTTGGAGACATTGAAAGAATGGATGCAACCAAAGAAGGGCAAACCTGGAAGATGATATGCTTGAGAACTTCAAAAGTGTATTTGAAAAATTTGCATTCAGAGATGCAACAACAATTGGATAGGAAGCATGCTGTAATACAAACTCTGCAGATTTTTTGACACCATAGGTGGAGCAAACATGGAAGAGAATGGGCCCATACATATAAATCTCGCGTATATCTACCCGACGACAATCCACTTTCAAAGATCGACGACCCACAATTGTTTCGGACCCCCCCCAACTATTCTACCTTTATCGGTGGGGGGGGGTCCGATAAAGCAGTTTTTCCAAACCCGACACCTTCCACGTGCCACCATCGTATTGTATCGCACCCCCCCCTCTCAAATCCATTTACCGCTGATACCCCCTTCCGAAATCCGCTCCCCTACTCTCGATACCGCTCATCCTTTCCTGTCACTACCTCCCTCTCCTTACGTGACACCTATCACACATTCTTTCTGCTAACCAATTCATGTTCGCTCCGCGACCGTTAAATATCTCGTATCAGTCCCGCACCATAATAAAAAATCTTTTGGCTCTCAGGTTTTGCTTGGGAAAATTTTCTTCATATTAAAATTTGATTTTATTAGCCGAAATTTGGTTTTATAATTTTCAAAGGCTATGAAGGAAACTCAAAGGTAACCATTTCAACCTACTTTAGACTGTATTCTGACCTTATACAATCAGAGAGGGTTCTCTCAATAGCCAAAAGGCTTTCACACTCGAGGATATTCAACAATAAAACTCAGAAGGTCGGATTTCTGATAAGAACAATTTTGTTTTTATAAAGGTTGGTGGTTGAGAGGACAGGCAAGGGAGCAGAACCATTGGGCAATGGAGTCAAACAAACTGACAATAACTGGCTGGGAAGTAGGCAGACCTCATAGGCAAGATAGATGCACCTTCCTTAGACATAAGGTTTGTTGTTGTAGTTGTAGGTCGAATGAGAAGAAAAAACCCACTGCAATTAGGCATACAAGATGAATCTAAGAGCAGTTTAGAGGGAAAGGATGACAAGCATTCTGAGCACTTATGAAAAGAGCGTCATACAAAACGAATTCTATTTCATCTACAAAGCTATCAGATTTGGTTCTGAATAGGCTATGCTCAAATGGTAGATCAAATTGGATATCTTGGATTGTGGCAAACTTCTCTGGAAGAGAGCTTGCCCTAGGAGGAGGACTACTACTCCCTTGACTTTCTGCTAAACTTCTTTTTCTGATCAATTTTTCAAGGTTATCTACTACTTTTACAGGTTCTGGATCAGGATGAGATCTGGTGTGAATTCTTTTTGGAGCCAGAACTTAAACTTAAGGAACCTAACTTATTTTTTACAAATTTTTACAACCTCTGAACATTTATCTCTTAAAATTGTAGATCTTTGGTTGTCCAGAAACAAAGTTTTCTTACTTAGGGAAGATAATTCATAAAGTTGGAAAATTTGTTCAGTCCCCAATATGGTCGCCACTATGTTAGCACTCTGTAATTTCCAAAGGCTGTGAAGGAAACCCAAAGGTAACCGTTTCAATCTACTTTAGACTGTATTTGACCTTATACAATCAGAGAGGACTCTCTCAATAGCCAAAAGGCTTTCACACTTGAGGATATTCAACAATAAAACTCAGAAGGTCGGATTTCTGATAAGAACAATTTTGTTTTTATATAGGTTGGTGGTTGAGAGGACAGGCAAGGGAGCAGAACCATTGGGCAATGGAGTCAAACAAACTGACAATAACTGGCTGGGAAGTAGGCAGACCTCATAGGCAAGATAAATGCACCTTCCTTAGACATAAGGTTTGTCGTTGTAGTTGCAGGTGGAATGAGAAGAAAAAACCCACTGCAATTAGGCATACAAGATGAATCTAAGAGCAGTTTAGAGGGAAAGGATGACAAGCATTCTGAGCACTTATGAAAAGAGCATCATACAAAACGAATTCTATTTCATCTTATCTCTGCTCAAAATGCTGAAGATAAACACATTAAAGAGATGAAAATACAAAGAAATAACAATCACATAAGGAAAATAACAGACTAGGAACATGCATCACATGAATCTGTGAGGTCACCAACTTCATATTCAGTCCTTGAACAGCTTTATTGAACTCCAAACAAAATCTGATACAGAGAAAGGGCCTCCCTGGACCCCTCAAGTCCGAACCCTTTCATCATTGAAACCAATAGTTTAAATAAAATTACAATTAAAAACTGTCCCTAGTTCATAGGAAACAACCATAAATGGACAATTCTAAATAAAATCGAATCTTCAGAAAAATAGTTGCAATATGCCTCGAATGCTGAAGCTGGAGTGGAATCCTCTTCCTGAAGATCTGGAATTGATGATTTAATGCCTGAAAACTTTGCCTTTGCATCTGGAAATTGACTGTTTTAACTGATATTCTGCCACTTCATCTTTTATTCACTGATTTTTGCCTTCAATCTGGGATCTAGTTATATTTACTGATTTTGTGTCACTGCCAGGTATCCTATTCAGCTGATTTTTCTCCCTCAAAAGGTGAAAGAGATCCTCCACAAAATTTGTCCAAATTTGATACTGTTGCACTAAATCTGGAGCTTGATTGGAATGCTGATTATCTGCCTCCAAATCTGGCACTGCTCTTTATTTCACATACTTGTTGAAGCCAATGAAATTCTCATTTTCAAAAGTGCGACCATATATGCTCTTTCCTCCTGTACCATCTTCCCTGTCAAAGTCTCCACCCATCAATAATTGATGCATAATCTTCCTCTTGAGAAATCGCAAATAGCATCCTTATCTTTTTCTGCAGAAGAAAACTCTTTCTGCAGTATTTATATGAACTGATTTGTGCGATCTTCAGCTACAACATTATCAAATCTAGCATCCCTGAGCATCTGACTATATGCATCTACCTCATGTAAAACGTGTCCATGCTGTTTTATGAAATTCCAAGGAAGCTATCCCGTGTTCTTTGCAGTAATCACTGATGAGCAATCTACCTCCAGGCTTCAACCATCTGTAAAATTTCTGAAATAAAGCTGGCTTACTCTGGATATGAAATATGTCTCGGCTGTAAATCACATCGAACATACCCTCCAGATATTCCTTTTTTGTACAGTCCGAAACCTCAAATTCAACAGCACATTATCAACCAATAGCCCTCTCCAAAGCAAATGAAAATATGAAAGTCTTCAATTTGCTGTCTTGAACCCTTGATAGTTTAAAATTAATACTCCTTTCACCAAATTCTGGGCATGTACTACCCTTTGGCAATCAACAAACAGGATCAATGGGTAGCAATTACAAAATCAGAGTATAACAAGGCATTCAAAGAAAAATGAATGGAAGGTTAACAATGACATTTCTGCTGCATTTGAAAATTTCGACCATGCCCTCGAGGCCTAACCACGATGATGAAATTCATTTTGGGCATTTACTGCAGAGCATAGGGTTTGAATACCTGTCATTAGTCTCCACAGAGAACAATAGAAACATTTTCACCTATCCTGTGTGTCCATCAACAGTTTTTACTTGCGGCTTTCTTTTCATTTGAATTATGATTTGTATTGGCAGGGATTTGTATTGTTGAGACTTTCGACATGGTCAACTGGGCAGACACCTGGAGTAATTGAAAGTCGACTTATACGAAGAGAAACATCCAGACCATGTCAGGCAGCTAGACACACAAGAGCTGGGAGTAAACACCTGGCAATTTAACCATTGATTCACCCTTAGTGCAGTGAAAGACTAACAGGGCTGCGTTTTCATTTATTTTTGCGTTGTGGGATAATCCCACATTCATCGGGCGAAAGCACATGTTAGTGTTTTAAATATGTCGATAATTGTAATTCATATCGACGCGTAGTGCAAGAGGTTGCCCCCTCGTGGGCTCGTCCTCCATGTGACATAGTGCTGGCGCTTCGGTGCTGGCTTTGATTTGTGATGTGTGTTGATGCAGGTACTTTGGCTCGACAACTGTGAACTTGGAGATTGGCCCTTGGGCTAATATTTTTGGTAAAGCAAACATAACCCTGTAAGAGGCCCGAGAACCCATTTGGGTTCTTAAAGACCAAAAACTGATTATAAAGTCAAATTTGCCTAATAAAATCAAATTTTAATATGAAGAAATTTTTCCCAAGCAAAACCTGAGAGGCAAAAGATTTTTTATTATGGC
>ML794569.1:159254-173960 GCA_009831015.1 Picea engelmannii
CCCCCCCCCCCCCCCGCCGATAAAGGTAGAATAGTTGGGGGGGGAGGGTCAGAAACAATTGTGGGCTGTCGATCTTTGAAAGTGGATTGCTGTTAGGTAGATATATGCGAGATTTATATGTATGGGCCCATTCTCTTCCATGTTTGCTCCACCTATGGTGTCAACAAATCTGCAGAGTTTGTATTACAACATGCTTCCTATCCAATTGCTGTTGCATCTCCGAATGCAAATTTTTCAAACACTCTTCTGAAGTTCTCAAGCATTTCATCTTCCAGGTTTTCCCTTCTTTGGTTGCATCCGTTCTTTCAATGTCTCCAAGAAAGGAAGCAATGAAACCAAAGCAGAGTCTGAACGATCATCAAACCAACTTTCAATAGGGATGCCATTGTCTATTTGAAATCTAAAGGCCTGTGGCGAGTTGTCAATTATGGCAACTCTTGCAAGGTCACGTCCCAAAATTGTCAGATCCTTCATATAATTTCCATCTACAAAGATGCATGATTCACGGTAAACACGATGGCGTATAGGCTTTTGCTTTGGATCAAGCTTATTTAAAAGTTGCTCTGCATAAATACTTTGACTGGCTGTGAACACTATTATTTCAAACATTTGTGCAACTTTCTCCATAAACACTTGAAGATAAGGTCGACCCCGTGCATATAATGCTTCCTTCAAATTAAAACGTACTTGAAAATTGAAGTCTGCATCATCACAGTACTCCAGAGTAGAATGCACAAGTGTTTCATCCAAGTTTAGCACAAGTGTAACAGGCTGTCTTCATCTTGTTTGTCTAGGTAATAGTCCTTTGGAGTTGGATAAGCAACCGAATTATGTTTCTCAATTCCACGTTTTCTCCCAACCTTCGACCTTCTTGGAGATGAAGCCACCTGCATAAAACTTGATTAGCGCTTTGACACCTGTAAACATTTGGCACTTACAACATTTGCTCTAGCTCAACGCCTATCACATGCGGTTTTTACCCTGTCGTTTGGAAACTATTCCACATGGAATAGTTTTTGCAGCATCTGACATATAATAATTATCAACTATAATAGAGTTAGCCTATAAAATTTATAGGACCGTAACACAACTCGTGTGGGGGAGTCAGTGTGGTGCTTAGCACCTCCACCTACAAAGTTAAGTTGGAAGAAAGAGGTATTGAGCATAATGAAATTGAGCTTGGAGAGGCCCTATATAGTCTCTAGCTTGTGGATATTGTCTTCTATACATATAAGGTTAGGCATCTTTGATCAGGGTAATAAAAGGTCGTAAGGGAACCACTCGAGTCCCATAATAAGAAGTGGAACTTCCCCCGGATCTCATAATATGCAAGACAATGGAAAACAAAGTGATCTTTAGACTCTATTTCCTGGAGATGGCATAACTAGCTAAGCCTCGCGAACCTTGGGATGTGATGCTTTGTCTCGACTTGTAAGTGATGTGAGTGAACCTTCAACCTATTGAGTAGGATTTGAGGTCATGACCCAATGATGTCGAATGTAGTCGAGATGAACATTGATCTATCATCTAGTTGCACAAAATGCTTGTAATAAAAGGCCATATTGGGACTAAGAGTTTGGGGAGGGGGAAGACCCAACTGCTCTGAATGTACCTCTAATATATGTCATCCCCGATTGCTTGTTGATCTCTCTTTTTCGTGTGAAGGAGATGACCGGGATGCTCTATAGATATGTTGATACATTGGAGGAGAGAGGTGGCCTGAGAGAACTAGCTCCACATGTGCCTAGAAAGGTTGAGTGAGTAAGCCCCCTTGAAGGAGTAAAGGGCAAGATGGTGGTATTTGTCTCATTTAGATGTGCAGATTCTATGTAGAAAAAGAACGAGTCCGAAAATGTTATTCAAGCGTGAAGGATGTGCCCCAAACTTTACCTAGACAATTGCTTGCGGGAATTCAACTTTGAAGTGTTCAACATCATGGGCTTTGTTCATAATTTGTATACAACTCACAAGATCATGTGGTTAATAAAGAAACACTAACTAGAAACCTTGGAATTAACAATGATGAGTGGTTGATAGGGGACGTCATAAAGTGAGGTAGCATAACCAAACTAGATGCCAAGATCAAAATAGAGCGTGCACACTTTTTTGGCAAAAATGTTCTTTAGAAAGATAGGTTGAGCTCTTTCCACAGGGCTTTAGATTTTGTAAATGCCCAGAAATCTGGTTATAAGGCTGGTCATATGAATCCCATCATATGATTGGGCAGAGTGAATAGTAATTGTTTGACATGGGTAAGATGGGTCAGGCTTGAGCACAGGGATCCAAAATGAGATCACAACGCGATTAGTTAAGGGTAGTGGGTAATCCACACACGGTGATAAAGGATGTTTGGATCAAAGGACTTGTTATCACAAGATTTGTAGTTGTGCAAAGCCCAACACAAGATCACCAAATCTTGCGTAACTACAGGATATCCTACCACTGTCACCTTAGTAAGAAATCCTGTCGTTTTAATGATGGAGGAGGTCCACCATAGGGGAGGCTTCTCCAGTGACCTCAAGGGATCAAGGTAGCAAGTTTGTTAACCAAACCTACTGCCCCCTCTCTTGATCACCTAAGTCAAGGTCTAGGTCAAGGAGAACTAAAAGGTAAAAGAAGGTTTGAGTACCTGTCCGGAACAAGAACACTTTATAGCATATATATGATGATTTCAAAGTATATGTATGCAAGTAATACCTCTTTAAGACACTAGACAAAAAATATCACTATGGCTGTTATGAAATTGCAGTAAATTCCAGTAGCACAACGGCAATAGATAAATTATAACAGCGATAAGAAATATACTTCAGAATTGCAACAATTTACCGTAAAAACTTAGCATTAACTCAATAGAACATTATCCAATTGTTGGATGCAATTTCTGGGTATGTTAGGCTACTTAGTGTGATGTATGCAGCAAATTAGTGTAAGTTAGTATGGTTGTAGCAAACTTTTGCAACAGCAGCAAGGTTGTTAGTCAATTAGCTTAAGTTAGTGTTAGTAAAGTTAGTAGGAAGTTTGAGAGAATGAAAATTGAGAGTTTGTTGATCACTTTCACCACAAGAGAGCTTTAAAGATTAGTGCCTTTGTGGGCTATGGAGTCTTGATAACAACAATGCAATGTATTTTGGAGATGAAGCTAGCAAAGGCTAAGAGGTAGGGCTTGAACTCTAAGGTGCTATCACATTAGGGCCTTAGGGTTCAAACCTTGAGGAGAAAGATTGCTAGAGTGCAAGCACTTTTGGGCTCTAGCAACCTTTTCTCCCTTAGGTACTTTAACTAGGTCACAATCAAGAGTCTAGAATCAAACTCCTAAAGTGCTAGCACTTTAGGAGTCTAAACCTGGTTAGGGCTTCTTCACAAACTTTGGACAAATTAGTCTTGTGAGAGGCGGAAACACTTATGCTCCTCTCTTAGGGTTTCACCAAGCAAGACGTCTAGCATGAAAAAGAGAAATTTACCATGAACATTTGATAGCACAAAGATAAGATTGCAGAAAATTTCACTTACTTCACCAAGATAGCATGAGAATAAACCCTAATTGCAGAAAATCCATCAAAAAATCAGCAAAGAAGCATCCACACTTGACCTCCAAGAGATAGTGCATGAGTAAAAAGAGCTAGTAACCCCAAAGTACCGAAAATTTCAGACTTGTTCTCTCACAAATGGTGAGAAGATGTGATGATAAAATGAAATGTCAAGGTGCTCTATTTATATGGAGCTACCTTGACCTATTTGTCCACTTAAAAATGTCAACAACAAAACATAAGAGGGTCGACCCCTTTAATTTTCCCTTACAATATATAAAAATGATTTTTTACATGAAATAAAACCCTAAAAGGGTGATATCATGCCCTAAGAGGGTGACATAGGCTCTCCAAGTGCAACGTCAAGCATGGGGAGGGAGACGTTGGGCCTCCAAAGGCCATGTGTCATGCCAAAGTGCCATGCCACGGTCTTCTTCTGTCAAGCCACCTTTGGAACCATCTCATGCATCAAAACCCTAGGAGGTGATGTCTGAGGCCTCCAAAGGCCAACGTCCAAGTGGAGAAGGGTGCAACCTTGTCCTTTGGTGATGCCATGGTGCCTCCAAAGGCAACGTCCTCCGTCCTTTAGGAGCAACATTCATCATCCATGGTCTTCTTCATGCGGGGTCCAATGTCCACACTGTGGGCAAGGTCCTGTAAAGACAAACAAGTACACCCTCCAAGGGTCCACAAGTCACACGTATCATGCCAAGTAAGCCACATTTAATATAGGAACCACCCAAACATGTGCATCAAAGCCCCCCCCTTCAAAGTAAACAAATGCTTAAAGAACTTATAAGTTTTGCCTAATTTAGGTATGGGAGGGGTGTCATTGTGCCCTATTGGGCAAGCCAATCCCCAATTCAAGGAATGTTTCCCAAGAGAACCCTATCTAGGTCATGTGATGACTATGAGGTGGATTGGGGCAATACTTTTGGGCATGGGGTTCTTGTATCAAGGGTTCGTATTGTCTCATGGAGGGTGTGTTGCATCCTTCGTTTGCAATGCAACATTTTTCCAAGCCCTTTCCTTTAATTTATATAGTCCGAACATTGAGTGCTATATGCAATGGAAAGTAAAGAGCACCGCAATGCCACTTGGAGTTAGGAACACATCGAGTGCCATATGCAATGGAAAGTAAAGGACATTGCAAATGCATTCCCCCAACAAGCGGGACATTTATTAATTATATGTTCTAGAAGGTCCTTGTTTTTTATGGCGTAGCTTTTCATTGCTCTCAGGACCTTAGGGCAAGCATCTGGAAGGATAATGATTGGCTTTTAACTTTTGCCCACTACAACAACTTTGGGCCTTTAGCCTCTTCTTCCCATGAAATGAGGTACAAGCCCTTCTTGGGGTAAATGAGCCCAAAATCCCAAAAGGTGAGGAGACAGAAGGGGAGGAAGTGTGGAAAATGGCAAGTATGAGCAGGAATGGTACAATGACCCTTCAGGGAACCACCCAATAGCAACCCTTTTCTCGAGGATGACCTACTTACTAGGAAACCATGCTACCCACCAAGGTGAAACTAGGCAAAAGGTATAATTTCCAAGCAAAGGTTCCATAATCAAGAAAGGATTCTTTGCAACATGTTCAAATGATTCAAATATTAAAATGACACTTACCACGAGATTGGACTTGTTACCTCATGAAGCAAGACCTGCTATCTTGTTGCAAACAAGCCGGTGTAGTGGATGTTGCTCTGTGGTAAAGTAGAGGGGCTGTGCGGGCTGTGCTAGGCATCAGACTCTCGACACTCCATGTTTGCTACCTGTGGGCCTCGAGACATCATCTCCTTAGTTACCCCTGGCTTGGGGGGTAGCAGGACCCATTAGTCAAAACGTAATCAACTACACTAGCAACCCAAGCAAAGGAAAAGCATGTGTACCCGCCAGAATGAGGGAAGCGCTCCGTGGCTTTGAGGATGACCAACTCACGAGATTCCGCCAGCCTGATCAAGTTCTTACCTTAGAGAGTAGTGATAAGAAACAAAAAATTTAGAGATGTTCCATGTTTTAACTATTTCAAATGGTTATTTGATGAATTTCGGGAGAAGGAAATGTAATTGGAGAATATGCATGTCCTTAGGGAGTAATGCTAAGAAACAAAAACTTTAGAGATATTCCATTTTCTAAATATTATCTCTGTTTATTAAATGAATTTTGAGAGATGAAATGTAATGGGAGAATATGTACGTCTATAGATAAATAATATCAGCGAAAAGAACTCTAAAACCTAAACACTTCTGCAAGAAACCTGAAAATATAGGCTTGAAGGTTCAAGGAACTTTTCCTAATCCGCCAGAAATGGAATCAAAATTTGACGTTTAAATAGTCTGTCACTGGCCATTGTGGTATGAATAATGGCGAACATTAGACGTGAGATGTATAAAATATTAAAATATAACATGATATTTTGTTAAGCTCAGAAAAAGATAATATATTTTATTAATGTCTAATGAATGACCACAATAGTAGGCCAATAGGACTGATAAGTACAACCCATGAAATTAATTGTATAAAATTCTAGAATATGGCATTTTGTTAAGCTCAGATAAGATAATATAATCTTTATTAATGTCCAACGAATGACCACAATGGTAGGTCAATGGGATTGAGAAGTACAACCTATTATCCCCATTTCCTAGGGATAACTAAGGAGATGATGTCTCAAGGCCCTCAGGTTGCAGACATGGAGTACCGAGAGACAGATGGCTGACAATGTCCACTTGCACAAACAGAGGCTCGTGTCACCACCACAGATCTCAGGTTCATCATGAGGGTATCCACCACATCAACTGGCTTCCAGAAGACATTGGGTCTTGCTCCATGAGGTACAAGCCAGGTATCATGGTAAGTGTTGTTTCAATATTTGAGGCATTTGAGTTTGTTGCATTTAAAAATGCATTTGATTATGTAACGTTTGCTTGGAAATTATGCTCTTTTCCCTATTTCACCTTGGTGGTTGACACTGCGCCCTAGTAAGTGGTCACCCTTAGGGAGAGGTTTGCGACTAGGAAGTCCCCTTAACAGGTCATCGTACCATACCCGACCATACTTGCAACTTTCCACATTTCATCCCCTCATCTCCTTATCTTTTGGGATTTTCGAGTGTACTGACCCAAGAAGGGATTGTCCCTCATTTATTGGGAAGAAGGGGCTGAAGGCCCAAAGGGAATGTAGCAGCTGGCAAAAGATAAAAGCCATATTATGAACCTTCCAAATGCTCGCCCAAAGAGGTCCTAAGAACAATGAAGTGTTTCTCCTAAAAAATCAAAGACCTGCAAAAGAAAACATGTACATATAAATGTCCCACTTGTTGAGGGATCTACACAAGTGCGTTACAAGTTAGACTATGACCCCCATGGCACTTTGTGTATCTCTCCCTTCAAGTGACATTGTTGTACTGCCTCCCAAGCTAATCGATTAACCCATAGGGAGTACCCAGTGTTTGGACCTTAAATAACTAATGGCAATAAATGGGCTTGGAAAAATGATGCATTGAAAACGAAGGTGCGTCACACTCTCTACAAAGGCATCCATAAATGAGACACTACAATCCCTTGTATGTCATGAACCCCATGCCCAAAAGTCTTTCCCCCATCCACTTCATCTTCTACACATGGCTTAGAGGGGGGTCCACCTGGGAAACACTCCTTGACTTAGGGGATGATTCACCCAATAGGTCACTTTGTCAACCCTCCCATACCTAAACTTGGCAAGTTGCATAGGGTCTTTGAGCACTTGTTTAATTTGACGAGGTGGTTTTTGATGCACATGCTTAGATGGCTCTTTTATTGATTTGATTTACTTATCATGATATGTTTGACTTGGGATCCTTGGAGGGAGTATTCATTGTCTTTGCAGGACTTCATTGTCTTTGCAGGACCTTGCTTGATGGACAATTTTGGAGGAACAAGCCTAGCTTGGGCTTCCTTGGGGCATGACACCCACAAGATGGATACAATGGCCTGCACACCGGATGATGATGACAGCCTTTGGAAGCTTGAGAGACACATTGGATGACCTCATATTGCCCTTGCAAGCCCAATGTTTGGCCTTGGCTTGATGGAGGAGGCCCTAGAGCTTGAGAGGGAGGCCTTTGAAGGCCCAACGTTTCATCTCCAAGCTCAACAATTTGCTAAAGCTGCCAAAACGTTGCCCTAAAGGAGTGACGTCATGCTTCTTTTAGGGTCTTTGAACACTTGTTTAATTTGACGAGGTGTTTTTTGATGCACATGCTTAGATGACTCTTTTATTGCTTTGATTTACTTATCATGATATGTTTGACTTGGGATCCTTGGAGGGAGTATTCATTGTCTTTGCAGGACCTTGCTTGATGGACAATTTTGGAGGAACAAGCCTAGCTTGGGCTTCCTTGGGGCATGCAACCCACAAGATGGATACAATGGCCTGCACACCGGATGATGATGACAACCTTTGGAGGCTTGAGAGACACATTGGATGACCTCATCTTGCCCTTGCAAGCCCAATGTTTGGCCTTGGCTTGCATCTCCAAGCTCAACGATTTGCTAAAGGTGCCAAAACGTTGCCCTAAAGGAGTGACGTCATGCTTCTTTTAGGGTTTCTTATGTGCAAAATCAAATTTTAAATTGTAAAGGGGCACAATAAGGGTTGTTGACCCCTTACTTTGTGGTTTACCCTACTTTTAAGTGGACAAACACTTTTAGGAGGATTTGTATAAATAAAGATAATTTCTATTTCATTTTCATATAGCTCTCCCATCTTCGAGAGGATTCTTGGCTGAAAATTTTTGCCCTCTTTGGGCAATTTGGATCTCTCTCCCTTGTGCAAATGTCCTTTGGTGATTTTTCTTGGTATATTGTGGAGCTAAGGTGGTGCACACCTTTTGGAGGCTTACTCTCTTGCTTATGGGTGGTATCTGGATATGGTTTGGTAAACTAGGGTTTGATCTTGCATCTTGTGGAATTGGTAAGGAAATTTTTGCATTAATTGGTGTTTTCTTCTTGTTCCATGCTATTCTTGTTTGAAACCCTAGGAGGAGTATAAGTGCATACACCCTCCTCCAAACTTCATCTCATTGCTAGTTGACAAGTCATTTTTTCAAAGGTTGCTAGGAGGAGTACAGGGGTGTACACCCTCCTAGATTTACCTTAGTTTGATTTGTATGCCCTAGGGAGTAAAAGGGCTTACACCCCTAGGGATATTGCGGATCTAAATCTTACATCTTACATCCAAGACTCCATTTACCCAATATATTAATGACACTAATCTGAAATTTGCATTGGAGAAATAAATTGCTTGCATTGGGTAACGTGATTTTACGAGATTTTCAAATTGTTTGAAGTGTAGTAAATTCTACATGCTATTAGCTCCCTGGAGCCTCTAGGGCGTCCTCTTTTAGCCTCTAGGGTGTCCTCTTTTGGCCAAAGATTTTGTTGCTGTCATAAATCTAATGCTACAGCCATTAGGGCTGCAGAAAACATCCTTCTTTCACTCGTTACTCACTTGCCAACCGCCAAAATTGCTTGTAAACTTGTACTTTTGTTCAGCTGCTCATTGTCTATTATCTTGATGGTTTACTTGTGGATTTTTGGGGTTGGAATTTGCTGCTGTAGCAAACCTTTGCTACAGCCATAAGGCTGCTGTTATAAACTTCTGAAAACATATCTTTGCAGCCCTAAATTGCCATCAAAGGTTGTGCTTGAGTGTTGGATAATTGCTTACCTGTTTAGTGCTTCATTGTCCAATAATTTTTGATGCTTTTGATGGTTAATTGTGCAGCTATTATAACTTTCTTATTGCTGATATAAATCTGATATATGCTGCAGTTCTAGGACAGCAGGCTTATCTTGCTGACCCCTTAGGTTTATATTGCAACATATTGTCTTGTTTTGGTGTTCTAACGTTGTTTTGCAGGGATACAACCTTGGCAACCATCTCCCACCTTCCAAGACCTCTTTTGTGAGTCTCAAAGCCTCTCCTACCTTTGACCATAGCGGTGTTCTCATTTCCTCATTATCTCGTTGCAATTCCCCTAGGGTCACTTGGGATTCCCCCCTTGTGTAGGATTTTTCCTTCACTAAAGCGAGGGGAGGGTTTATCTAAGGTGACAATGGGTAGACTCTCCCACAGTTATCGCCATCTTGGGGATTGGGTCGGGCTTTGCCCAACCTACAGTTTGCGTGATAACACAACCCATGAAAATACATGGTGGGGGTGTAAAAGAAACTCCCAACTCTAATCTACAAAAACCCCAAAAGCCCAAAAGCCAAAAGCTAGACAATAGTACTGAAAATAATAAAGATACAAAACCTATGTCGAACATAAAATGTGGACATCAAGTCACATCAAAACTAAAAATGAGATGATGGAAGGTAGAAGAAGAGGCCTCGCCCACAAAGTCATCAATCACCGAGAAGGGGCCAATACATTGATAATTTCATCTAGAGAGAACCCATGATTGAGGTGACCAAGATGTGTGATCCTGGATGGACGCTGATTGCCCACCACAACTCTCCTAACACTCGAGGCCATTGGGAAGACTCACCTTTGGTGATGGAGCTCGGAGTACCAAAGACAATGGAGGGCGGGGTGAGTAACTGGTCTGTCAGCTATAAGTCTGGAGGAGGTGCTATGTCTCACGGATTTGGAAACTGATGTCGCATGGGATGCTGCATGTTGGTTGTGTTCGTCTGCCGAGATCGAGGGGAAGAAGGAAGTGATCAGTGTTGAAGTCTTTTGATTATACAACTGTATATTTTATATGTAAGTGGTGTAGATAAAGGTTTATAGTAGATACAGTGTGAAAATATGCCTCTTTCTTTTCGAAACAGAAATAGACAATCAATTACAAGAGAAAGACCAAAAATAGGCGTGACAAACAAGGATGAGTGTGAAATTTCAACCCTTCCCAGTAACATGGGAGATTTTTCTTCTTCTCTTGGAAATCACAACTTGATCTGGACGTTACCTCTCCAAACCCATAAAGCAAACTTGGGTTTTCATGAAGTATAAAATCAGTCCAAATTTGAAAACTTCCTGTAGCAAGCATTTTTTTGAAATAGTTGTAATTGTGGACTTACTGCTGGTTCTGCCTGTGCATCTCCAATGATCAATGAAAAAATTGCAATGTCCTTTACAATTGCTTTAATTGCACGAACGGTAGGCTTTTTAAACAGACGAATTGTTGGTGCTTCTCAATTCTTGGTGTTCGGATCTTTTGTAGCTTTCTCATTCCTAAAGTTGAGTAGTGCTTAAAAGCAACGAGTGTTATTTTAGGCCTTGGTTGTAAGTATTTCATATTCACGTGTATATACAAAGCATACCATCTTAATTATGTCAAAATATAAGTTTATCGTGGCGCATTTCAATGGTTTGTCAGTATCTTCTTCGATTATGTTTTAGAGTTCCCTTGATGCCTCTATCTAGGCAACAGATTATTTTCCCTTTCTCCAGTTTCTCATTAATTAAGGCAGTGAAGATATGACAAAACTTTGATTAAATATTGTTTTTAATTTTTTGACAAAGGTCTATCTTGTCGATCTTTAACAAATTGCTTATAAAGTGATCATTGAGATGGTCAGACTATTCCCTATACAGTCTGCTTACTTATACCAACGAGATTCATTTCCTTGTGCAATTTTTTGGGGGCTGTAAGAAGGCTTTAATGTTTAATTCTTGAAATGACCATTGCAGGTTCGGTGTTGATTATGACGGACATGAGCATCGTGGTGTTGAAGAGCTAAGATGTAATTTATCGACATTTCTCGATCTGCACTGTATGAACAAAGGCATTCGACAATTTCCATTCTCATCTCAGCTAGCTGCAGCCCAGTCATTATATGAGCTTATTTCTGTAAATATGAAAACATCAAGATCAGATCAAACAGAATCTATCCCAGAAAATGCTGGCGGAGAAAACGTTCATTTAACTCACTTACAGATTCTAAAGAAATGGTACAGTAAATTGAGTGCAGAACAACAGTCTATGTTTCCAGAATATTTGAGAGCAGATATCTCCGTTTTGACGACTTGATTGCTTTATCCAGTTTGTCTTCAATTGCGTGATTTTCTTCTACAGCGTCTGCCAAAGTATTCAACTTGAAGCAATCCATATTTATAACCTTGTAATGTGCTGCACTTCAGTGGGAATTTCTGCATGTGGGGACTGAAACATATGGTTCCTGAGATAAATTTTAGTCTAAGTTGTTCGATGTACTTTTTGAGGCTGTCAATCCCACCGAATTTTGTACTATATTTTTGTCCATTCTTTTCCTGCGGCAGCAATGCTGCAGCTACCAATAAGTCACTTCTATCATGGAAGCATTGTAAGGATGTGTATATGTAATACGAATCAATCTATCTATGGAGTTGTGTTATACTCGTCATGACAATGCATGGGTATTTGCTATGGAGAAAACCTGGTACCAATTTTCCATTTATCCTTTCATTTATTTTTTATGCGTTGGAAGTTTATTTGATAATTTGTGTGGCAAATTTTCTTGAAACCTAAAAAATTATATGGTTTGAATATATATGTATATATATATATATATACTTCATGTTCCCAAATTTGAGTAGATATCGTGTAAGTCAAACGCAGAACCCGCCATTAACTGGCTCTTCCACTTTTGGGATCTCATTAATATAAAATTACTGGCTCTCTCTTAGTCTTCTGATATTAAACTGTTGAAGTCATCCGGAATCGGATGCCATCAACTTCGAATTAGAAATTTGTAAAAGCCATAGCACAATAAAAATTATATTTCTTCTTTAAGGTTAATGCGAAACATTAACAGTCTATGAAAATAAATTCTACCAGTAAGTGGTTGCCGACGCTAAACAACTGTCCTTCTGTTACTGAATTTTGTGTGAATAGAAAGTAATGAACATATAGGTTTTCCTTTACAAGATCTACAAATTTGTCTTACCGTACTGATGTTATTGTCTGTCTATAAGGACTGCATGTTTACTACATTTTATTTTATTTAGTGTTTTTTTTACACCATGCTTCTTATTACAAGGTGACAAACATGTCTTTCCCCAATTTGGGAATATTACAATGAACTGTACCAAATTTGCAGCACTTTGCAGTATATCTTTGTCTAACAAGTTGTGGGTGGTATATATTTTCTATCTGCTCAAGCGTTGTACTTGGGCCTGACAACTTGAAACAGTCTACTTGCATGGTTGGGCCTGACAACTTGAAACAGTCTACTTGCATGGTTGAAACAGCGAACAAGGGGTTAAACATGTCTCTAGAGGATTTGAATCTTGGTGGGGAAATATAACCAGCTCCACTTAAGAATCAAGATCCCATTGACATTTTTTATTGATTTGAGTTATTTTGTAACTTAACTTTTATTCCTACTATAACTACTAGGGTTTCTGGTGGCATATTACCGTTTTCTCCGTCACCAATATTTTTATCTAAAGATCTTATATCTTTAAAGAAAAGAACAGTCTTTTATTTCATGAAATACGTTCAAGTCGTTCTCCAAATATAAACATGTTTAGGTGTGGAGCAACATGATGGGTTTTAAGTAGTGGGCACAGTTGTTAGAAGCATGGGTGTGTGGAGCAACATGATGGGTTTTAAGTAGTGGGCACAGTTGTTAGAAGCATGGGTGTGGGGAGCAGCATTAGTTTTGTAAATTTCAGAATTTTAAAATTTGGGGACTTGTTAATTGTTTTTAAAAGCTAGAAAATTATAACATCTAGTCTCAAAGAAAGCTTAGGACTCTAGGAGTGGATGCCGGGGTGGATTAGGTCATTGTCCCTTCTTCAAAGTGTATCGATTGTGATTGTTAATTTTACTTCTCATTTTCCTTTTGTTTATGAGCACTTGTGAAGATCAAGCCTTGTTAAAAATAGTTTAGCGCATTGTCAAGGAGTTTGTTGAAGTTGCAACAATTGTGCCAACAATGCATCATTGTACCTTATGGGGGAGACATTTACATATGATGTGTTTGAAATCATCCCAAGTGCCAATTGGAGGTTGCGTATTGTTGTGTTCTTCCATGAATACTTTAGTTAGATGGATCCACTAAGCCTTTGTTAGAGAAGGATGAGTTTGGAATTAGGATTTTACACAACAATTCTAGGGGTCGAACTTGACCTTATTTAGGGCTAGAAAGCAATGCCCAACATGAAATATTACTTGGGAATGAGTCTACCTATGAAAATATTGGGTTGTTGCTATGACTAGTGTTGCAAGGTCCACTAGAGGGTAGTGGTTGAGTGGTGATTAGTTGTTGGAATTTATTCATCATATCTCGCATTATTTTAGCTTGAAACCATTGTTGTTGATGGACTTGCTGGCACTATCGAATAACAAGGGTTGCCAACAAGAGATGTTGATGCCCATGCATTTGATTTGCAAAGATTTGAGTAATAATGGAGTCTTGGGAGTCTCTAGAGTTGCAAAGTGATTTGTAGGGAACCATAATGATGCAGGGAATGTTGTATAGGTTTGGAGCCAATGAAATGTCATAGAAATCAAGGGAGGGTTTAAAATCCAATGGATCCAGTAGTTGTGTCAAAGGTTTGCAACTGTGAACTTTTTTAGAAAGAGTGGCAAAAAAACAAAAAAAACAATAAGGACAATCCAAACAAAAACACGTTACCTATTTCTTGAATGAATCGCTTGAGAAGATCTTGAAGGAGAATGCTAGGCATATAGAAAATCTCGAAGGAGCTTGAAATTGTTGAGTACAAGAACCTTGATGTCAACAATGATATAGAGATGCACAAAAGAAAACACAAAAGTCAATATGCAAGTGTAAGAAGGGGATAACAATGTACACATAATAAAGAGAACATGAAAGTCAATATGCAAGTGTGAGAAGGGGATAACAATGTATACATAATAATAATAATAATAATCTAATTTTAAGGTAACGACCAAGCCATACACGAAATTGGTGTATGATACCCCCTTGTTTGTGGGACAAGGGACCCCCTTTGCGGAGCAATTTGACTGCTAAAGTCTACGAAGGTGTACATACCCTACCCCCTTTGAATTTGAACCTGTAACCTCCAAGGAGGAAACACATGTTCCAATAAAATAACACATTGCTCATTGTACTATGAATATATAGAAGTAAAAAATATTGGAGTGATAATTTGAGCAAGTACTTTATAGTTCCAATAATATATATATATATATATATATATATATATATATATATATATAT
>ML794569.1:174144-193142 GCA_009831015.1 Picea engelmannii
ATATATATATATATATATATATATATATATATATATATATAATTTGAGCAAGTATTTTAGAGTTCCAATAATATATATATATATATATATATATATAGTTGTGAGATAAATGTGGCCAATCCCCTCTAAATTATGTACAATTAAATAAACATGTAAGAGAAATTTGTATTATAAATATAATACTAGTCTAACTAGGATATTATAACTATAGATACTAAATCTCATCAAAGTTGCACTTTGGTTTTATATATTCTGGTAAGTTTTGGTCTTTAATCTAGTGAAAGTGGGTGCCCTTTAACTATGTGGATCTAAATTTGGTTTTTAATCTAGTGAAAGTGGTTGCACTTTAATTATGTGGATCTATATATTGTTTGTACTTGTGTTTTGAAAAAAAATATTAATTGAAACAATATCAATTTTCTATCAAGACTAATATAATTATTTTTAGAAAAGGCCCAAAAAGCCTGAACCCTATATTGTCTTGAAACAATCTCTCTGCCCTATATTTACATGTTACAGTCTTCTTAGGCTCCACTAGAGTAGCCTTCACATTTCTTTCACAAACATTATTTACAACTATAAGGTTAAAAGACCGAACAAGGAAAAAATCCCCACCCCCCCCCCCAACACACATATATATATAGTTGTGTGATAAATGTGGCCAAGCCCCTCTAAATTATGTACAATTAAATAAACATGTAAAGAGAAATTTGTATTATAAATATAATGTTAGAATGTTGTGCTCGTTTCACCATAGACAATGCTACACCATTGTCACCCAACCACATGCACACAAAGCCACCCCCGAACACCTTAATCTTTCACAAAAAGAATGATTCCAGGAAGGCACACCATAACCAACAAATAACCAAGAGAGCGCACCTTTTCCAAGGGTAGTGCACAAAAGAAAGTACCAGAAAAACTAAACAAGAGAAAATCGTACAACTGCAACTGTTGCTCCTCCTCCAAACTTACACATTGTTTCTGGTTTCCTGAGGGAGAGTGAGTGAACAAATGAGACAAGACGTCCTCTATTTATATTAATCTGTCGAGTGACTTTCTTGGCTGGGCCGAATTCACTTTTTGGTAATTATATTTTCTGTTTATCTTTTTCCTGTGAGACCGATTGGTCTTCCTGGAGGATAATACCTTAATATTATATATTCTACTGAGCCGACATGTCTTCTAGGGTTTTCACACATCTGTTTAGGGTTTCTCTTACTTCCAGAATATTCTATTCCTCACACAACTACATATGGAGGTTAATTCCTCACATAACTACCATAATATCAACACTCCCTCTTAGCTAGGGAGGTATTAATGGTCTCAAATACATCCATCCATCTTCACATGGCACAGGCAAGACTCACATACTCTTGTAGACCATTCTACAAGTATCATCATCATAAGTATCATCATTACTATTAACATAATCTAGTAGCAATCATCAAAACATATTGTTGTACTTGTTGTTGGTATTCTTCTGTCATTGACAATATCATAATGTCCATGAGCCTCAATTAGTTATATTGATGATCCATTTCCACCACCATGTGTCCAACACCTCGAATCAGGACCTCATCGAAGACACATTCACCTCATAGTTGATCCTCTCATAGAATCACTTCATGAATGCATTTATGTTAGGTAGCTAGAGAGGTAGTGGGGGGCCTAGAGGGCCCATAGTGATAATAGTGGAGGCCATTCAATATAAGGTGGACTAGGTCCACTATAGTATTAAATAAAGCCCACTATGGTAGTTAGATATAATAAATGTAAGAGGACTTGCTAGAAGGTTATACTTCTAGAAGATTTATCCTCTAGAATGTTCTTAGCTGGTTTGTAGCACTATATAAAAGAGTTCAAGCAATGTAATGGGATAGGAAGATAAGTATTGTATTTGGAGCTGAAGATCATTAGGAGGTTGCCCCCTCGAAAAGGTAAGTGAACAGGAGATGATCCCTTCCATAATAAGATCCATTGTGTTGGTTTTCTATATTGTTCCATATATCTTGTGTGGTGATTATATTCAAATATCTTTGGTACTATTGTGGTATTTATCTTCAGATCTATTTAGGTACTTAACACTTTAGCTCGATGCTATCAGACACGTGTGTCTAGCACCTCGGGTCATTCTTGTCCCATGACAAGAATTATGACCACATCAGAGCCACAAACACCTCATGGTGATCCTCTCATAGGATCACTCTGTGAATGCATTCAACTGGATGTTATCGGACACGTGGAATTTCACCTCAAGCACCTTGAGTCTTTAGTCCGTTGAAGACTACGTCGGGGACATCTACTCCGGATGTAGATGTTCCCTATCTCCCCTAGTCTACAACCCAGTTCCTGTGGAGATAGAGTCGACTCAATGCTTATCGGGGCTACTCACTTACTCGTGAGTTAAATACTCACCTACTTGTGAGAGTTTCAAGGCCCGATGCAATTCACACATAGCATATCTAGCAACAAATCGAATCTTCAATCCGTCGAAGATTACATCTGGGCCTATTCCTACATGATCAAGTCCGTTCGATCAATATTGGAATATCGACACGACGCTGCAATCATCAATACTCCCCTAGGGAAACATTTGCATCTCTCCCAAGCTTGTCCCTGACAGAGGCTTAGTGCAAATGTTAGCTATCTTCTCATATGTGGATAAGTGATGTAACCTCATTGCTCCTTCCTGTACCATGTCTCTAATGAAGTCTTGCAATATTCTTCATCTCAAACTCTGAAGTCAACTCCCTCTATCTGAGAGAATCCTTAGACCACACTTCCGTCTGCTACATGCCATTTTGCATTATGCAAAGTGTCACAAAACTATGTTGGCTTCTTCTTGATCACTAACTCCCTCTCAGATTTATCTCTTATGTTCTGCCCAGAACAAGAAACAAGAACAACAAAATCTCCATGGTATCCTCCATAGAAGATATCCTGCCTGGAGTCTAGGTCAACAACCAAGAACATCTCCTAAAGGAGATCAACTTCATTTCGTAAACAATAAGCATTTACATAAGAACAAGAATATCTCCTAGAGAGGAGATCAACAAGTGTATCTATAGTATTAAGGGGTTAGTATAATGATCATAACTTCAATAGATCAAGATGCAACATATGATCATAATAATGCCATAACATTTAGAGACATATCAATTTTTAAATAATCAAACCTGGAGTCTTCACTGCTAGGGAGGGTGCGTTTGTTCCTCTGAATGTATTGAATTCAAAATCACTGCTTGGAAAAGGTATCTTGTACATTCCTTGCAAACACACTCATTATTTGTTGGATGCTATAATTTGAAAAGAATATACAAGTGCATACCTTTGAAATTTGTAGTATTGTTCAGTTTGTCTTCTAATTTGAAACTAGACACCATCTTGACAAGAAGAGGTTAGAAACTGAATAAAAAAGGTTCAATGATTAGAACAATCTAGAGACCCTGAAATTTCAACTTTGACCACAAAAATCAAAATTTGACCAAAAGTCAACATTTGACTTTGACTTTGACTTTGACTTTGACTTTGACCAGTCAACCTTTGAATTTGACCGAAAGAATCAAACTTGATGTTTTTGCTGGCTGAAGGCACCGGGAGATGCACTGGGTTAGGGTGAACTAGGATAACCAAAATTAGTCCCAATACTTCATATAAACTTTCACTGCAACTGGTGTTGCAACTAGCATTGCAACTAGTGTTGCAACTAGCACTGCAACTGGCAATGTAACTGGCACTGTAATTCCAATTGTGCTACAACGAGCTTGGAAAAGAGTTGCGGATCTACCTTCCAGTGGTTAGACTATTTCGAAGGTGCTGTGGGTCCATAACCTGTTAGAATGTTGTGCTCATTTCACCATAGACAATGCTACACCCTTGTCACCCAACCATAGGCACAAAGCTACCCCGGAGAACCTTAACCTTTGACATAAAGAATGATTCCAGGAAGCCACACCGTAACCAACAAATAACCAAGAGAGTGCACCTTTTCCAAGGGTAGCGCACAAGAGAAAGTACTAGAAAGACTAAACAAGAGAAAACCGTACAACTGAAGCTACTGCTCCTCCTCCTCCAAACTTGCACACTGTTTTTGGTTTCCCGAGTGAGAGTGAGTGAACAAATGAGCCAATATGCCCTCTATTTATATTAATCTGTCTAATGACTTTTTTGGTTGGGCCAACTTGACTTTCTGGTAATTATATTTTCCGTTTATCTTTTTTCTGTGAGACCGATTGGTCTTCCTAGAGGATAATACCTTAATATTATATATTCTGCTGAGCCGACATGTCTTCTAGGGTTTTCACACATCTGTTTAGGGTTTTTCTTGCTTCCAAAATATTCTATTCTAGTCAAGGTTACATATGGAGGTTAATACCTCCCACAACTACCATAATATCAACATATAATACTAGTCTAACTAGCATATTATAAATGTAGAAAGTAAATTTCATGAAAGTTGCACTTTGGTTTTATATATTCTGGTAAGTTTTGTTCTTTAATCTAGTGAAAATGGGTGCCCTTTAATTATGTGGATCTAAATTTGGTCTTTAATCTAGTGAAAGTGGTTGCACTTTAACTATGTGGATCTATATATATTGTTTGTATGTGTGTGTGTGTGTTTTTAAATATTAATTGAAACAATATCAATTTTATAATTATTTTTTAGGAAAAAAATATTTTTAAGTGTGAAATCTGAATACAGATTTAAAAAAAAACTTTATTCCATATTTCTTTTGTGAAATCAGAGTATGAGCCCTATATTGTCTTGAAATAATCTCTTAGTTCCCAAAGAGTATGAGCTCTATGTTGTGTTGAAACAATCTCTTTCTCTGTCCTATATTTACATGTTACAGTCTTCATAAGCTCCACTAGAACAACCTTCACATTTCTTTCACAAATATTATTTACAACCCTAAGGTTAAAAGAGTGAACAAGGCAAAAATCCCACAATTTTTTTTTATATATATATTTGCGTGATAAATGTGGCCAAGCTGCTCTAAATTATGTACAATTAAATAAACATGTAAAGCGAAATTTGTATTATAAATATAATATCTATCATATTACAAATGTAGAGTAAATATCATCAAAGTTGCATTTTGGTTTTATATATTTTGGTAAGTTTTGGTCTTTAATCTAGTGAAAGTGGGTGCCCTTGAACTATGTGGATCTAAATTTGGTCTTTAATCTCATGAAAGTGGTTGCACTTTAACTATATATATATATATATATATATATATATATATATTCTGTTTGTATGTGTGTTTTTAAAAAAAAAATTAATTGAAACAATATCAATTTTCTATAGAGATTAATATAATTATTTTTAGAAAAAAAATCTTTATTAGATATTCTAAGTGTGAAATTTTAATATACATTTAAAAAAATCTTTATTTGATATTTCACGTATGAAGACTGCCTTAAGAAGCCCAAAGAGCATGAACCCTATATTGTCTTGAAACAATCTCATTTGACTACTTTAAAAATCCTGAAGAACATGAACCCTGTATTGTCTTGAAACAATGTCTTTCTTTATCCTATATTTACATGTTACAATCTTCATAGGCTCCACTAAGGAAGCCTTCACATTTCTTTCACAAATATTATTTACAACCCTAAGGTTAAAAGAGTTTCCATAGGCTCCACTAGAGAAGCCTTCACATTTCTTTCATTACATCCCTAAGGTTAAAAGAGCGAACAAAACAAAAATCCCACAAAAATTATATATATATATATATATATATATATATATATATATATATATATATATAGTTGTGTAATAAATGTGTCCAAGCCCCTCTAAATTATGTACAATTAAATAAACATGTAAAGAGAAATTTGTATTATAAATATAATACTAGTCTAACTAGCATATTATAAATTACAAATGTAGAAAGTAAAGCTCATCAAATGAATTTGCACTTTTGTTCTTTAATTTAGTGAAAGTGGGTGCCCTTTAATTATGTGGATCTAAATTTGGTCTTTAATTTAGTGAAAGTGGTTGCATTATATATATAGTTTGTAAGTTTTTTTTTTAATATTAATTGAAATAATATTAATTTTCTATTAAAATTAATATAATTAATTTTATAAAAAAATCTTTATTTAATATTCTAAGTGTAAAATTTGAATATACATTTAATTTTTTTTTTATTCAATATTTCATGTGTGAAATTAAAATACACATTTGACTGCCTTAAAAAGCCCAAAAGGCATGAACCCTATATTGTTTTGAAACACGCTCTTTCTCTGTCCTATATTTACATGTTACAATCTTCATCAATATCATGATATTTTAGAGTTTGAAATTAGAGCCCCTCCTCTGAACTCTAACTCACATAGGATCCCTTTTAGGATAATTCAACTTCCCTAAATCATTGATTAGTTTTTGTTAAACTCTCTATAAATACTAATAAATGATAGATCATCATAAATGCTTTTACCTTTAAAATTTGATTCATTATTAGGATTAATAACATATTTTAAATTTTACATTTATTATTTTCTAAATCTATAATCATTTTTCAATCTCCAAATACCCACAAATGTCCATATTAATATTTTTAATGATATTTTGGAATGCAAAAACATTATGGAGTTATTTTTTTAAACAAACTTTTTAAAGTTAATTCAAACATTATCAATTTTGTATTGAGCTTAATATTATTTATAATGTACTAAGAAGCAAAAGCGTTGCTCATCTTTTTGAAATAAACTATTGTAATGTAATTAAGAAAACATAATGTGAATAGTGAGCCAATAAAATCATATGAATATTCATCAACCAAATAATAGTTATAGATATTTTGAGAGTATATCTATGTCCAAATCCCATTAAAAACACATATTTAAGCAATAAGGTTGAAACTATGTAATCTATATTATATTAAGATTATTAATGCTATGAAAGCACTTCTTGCTAGCTTTACAGATCCCGAATTCAGACCTTAGGCCACCATTTAGATTCATCCTTTTCTATGGTGAGATAAAATCAAGGAGATAACAACCCTTTCCAAAGAGAAAGAGACTGGCTTGAGAGCGTTATCTTATCGATAGTCTCGCTCGTAGGCAGTCAAAAAAAAAAGACAGAAGGGTAGGCTCCTTGCTAACGCTCGTATCATATAGAATCCGTAGTAGTGGTAAGTGCTAAGGAAAGATAGAATCCATTTGTAGTATAAGTGTCGAAAGCACTTTCCTGACCCCGGGCTCAGGCTTTATGGATATAAGCAAGCAGTGGGGGCGCCTTGATATATAAGGAAGGCGTAACATATTTATACATGCAGGGGGCCAAAGCCCAAGAATAATCTAGTGTGCACCAAGGCAAGCTAGGATAAGATAAATGGTAAACAAAGTGCATAACTCATCACTTAAAAAATAGGTAAAAGAAAAAAAAATGAGATAGAAAAAATGAGGAAACAAGAAATATTTATAATTACTCATTTAAAGAATTTGTATAATGATAAGCATAAGATAATTTAAAACAAGAGCTGCATGGAAGCGTAGTCCCTGCCAGGTAAGATTGTGTATTCTCTGTATCCAGGTAAGATCACAAACTCATTGCTATAGTCCTCCATTGACAGGGACTAATAAGCCTTAATACTCAATAAACATAATTGCTTGTTAAATCAAATGAAATCCAGTGCTGATGAGTAAGAATACCATTGACGGTATTTCGTTCACGCGGTAATGGCAGGAGCAGAAAAACTTGCAATCCCAGACCACAACATTCCTGATCAATGCATATGGCACAATCATTATGGAATCAAACTAAGCTCAAATAATTCTTCTTTCTTACTAAACAAACTTTCTTCCCCATCTTCAACGCAACCTCAAGCACTCTTCAATTCCAGGAATCGGTTGCCAGTGTCGATCATGGCATCCATCATTGTCTTATAAAACAATTGTGCAAGCAAGGCTGTCTGAAGGAGGCGCTCCACATGTTGCATGCTATGGACCAATGTGGCATTCTGCCAGACTGCTACACCTATGCTTCTCTCTTGCAGACTTGCGTCAGTATCAAATTCATTGCACCATGAGAGCACATAACTAAACAAAGCCTACTCGTGCAGCCCAAGACATAGTGCCAATAATATTAAAGACCGAATTAAATGCTTCCAGGCACCTCTGCAATAAGGGGTTCAAGTTTCTCACCAATTATAATTAAAAAAATAATTTAATTTAAATAAAAAAATTTAAAAAATCAATATAATAATGTTATACTTTGGAAATTTGTTTAAATTTATAGTCAAACTGCTTTGTCAATAAAATTAATGTCAAATCAATAACAAACTCATTATTATAATCTTGCTTTGACAGGGATAATAATAGATATTTCTATTAAGAGGGATACGATCTTAACACTTTTCTTTTTACATGTCATATGCTATGATATAAAGAGATAGGGTATATATATCTTTAAAAATTATATAGTGAAATAATATGTTATGATATGAAGGGATAGGGTATATACATCTTTATAAATTATATAGTAAAATGATTGTAAGAATAAATAATTTTCCATAAACAAAGAATTTTATATATTAATTTAACATATCCAGTAAAATATACCTTTTTCATATGAAAACAAATTGCAATTTCTGTTCATTAAAAAAAAATCACATTACTAAAACGCAAAAAAATTACAAATACTAATGATAGATAAAAAAAAATATAAATGCAAAATGCACTCACAAAAATACATAAATAAAAATCCACATTTAATATACACATCATTATGGCTAAATGCTTCTAATCACGCAATCAAAAAAATAGGAATGTGGCTCGACTTATAAATTTTAATATATATTATAATATTTTGTGTTAATATATATATATATATATATATATATATATATATATATATATATATATATATATATATAATATATATATTGTAATTTATATAATATTATAATATATATAATATTTTAATGTGTTAACCTATATATTATAAAATATATAATATATATTTTAATTTATATAATATTTTAATATGTTATGACATGGTACATTTAAAACAAAACATCAACATCATGTTTAGATATGGAGATTTATATTGGAAAATGTAAATTTTAATAAATATTTTATTGTGGTGGTGTAATAAGTGCTATATATGTTGTACAACCAATTAGAATTGTTATTATTAGTTGCCATTGGACTATACCAATGAGTTTGCTTTTGATGTGACATTGATGTGACATTAATTGGTCTTTTACCATAAATTTGTGTATGCAATATAATGTTTAACATAGGAAAACAAATATTTATTTTTGGATATAATAAAAATATTTGTGTTTCTCTTTTCTAATTGGTTGATAAAATTGAAGTGTTAATGCTCCCTTCAAGTCTTTCAATATGTAGAATTAATTACATAATCAATGAATTTCACCAATCACCACATCTAAATATAAAAAGTTTTACTATGTTTTTATAATTATATTTATATTGTATTTATTATCTAATATATTATTTATTATTATATTTGTATTTATAGATATTATAGTTCCATTAAGCTTACGGTTCATTATACATTTTGAATAGCAAACAACCCTCAATTATTATCTTTTGACAAAAAATATCCATTATTTGTGCATTTAGTTATATTAAGTTTCATTGTTCAACACCAAACAACTTCTTCTCAACACCAAACAAAAGACCAAAGGTCCTTTGCATGGTCGCACGGACTGGGCGTAGAGTTATATCCTCTACAAACCAGAAGCTCTAGAAAAAAGAAAGAAGTCAAAGACTCCCTACAGTCGGCTTCTACTCCCACTACTCATCCAGAAAAGGCCCCCCTTAGAGCGCTGAAGGCTATAGCGCGTTCTAAATGATTGTGTTCTCATTGAATGTGAGAGGTATCGGAGGACTGCTCAAGAAGGCCTCCTTTCGTAAGTTGCTTGTTGACACAAATCCAAACATCATTCTTCTCCAAGAGACGCTCTCGCCTGATCACATTTCTAGAGATTTTGTACACTCCCTCCGTCCATCTTGGTTTTTAGCTGCCGCTAGCTCCATCGGCAACTCTGGAGGTTTGTTGGCAGCTTGGGATCTGGTTATCTTTGACTTGGTTCCCTACATCACCTGTGGAGGCATACTGCTGCTGGATCGATGCCTCGGTACTGATCAAGAGATTGCGCTGTTAAACGTTTATGGTCCCTGTCTGGACAGGCAAATTTTCTGGACGCGCCTCGCAGCAAGTGGCATTCTCTCCATCCCCAACCTCATCCTCGGGGGGGATTTAAACATCACGCTCACAGCCGATGAACACTGGGGAGGTATTACATCGCCCGCTTCAGGAGGTTCTTTCTACAGGAATCTCTTCTCGTCCTTCAATCTCATTGATATTTTACCAAACTGTATTGTCCCTACCTGGCGAAATGGCCGCTCCGGGGATGAGGCCATTGCTAGTAGACTTGACCGCTTCATTATATCTGGTAACTACCTAACTTCAGCAGCCTACCCAACCTCGTGGGTGGAGTATCCATACTTCTCCGACCACGCCCCCATCTTCTTACAGCTGAACCGTCCACTACAGCCAATCACTTACCCTTTTAAGTTCAACCATCACTGGCTAGCTTCGGCCGATTTCTCTGATCTGGTACTTTCGACCTGGACCGACCCTCAATTTCTGCTAGAGTGCAACCCGCAGCAGCGCTTACACTGGAAACTAAAGGAGTTAAAAGCTCGTTCAAAGATTTGGAGCATCCAAAAGAAGAAATCGGAGGTAGCCCAACTATTTTTTCTAGAGGCGGAGATCAAAAGACTAATACATCTATCAACAGCTGCAGCCTTATCCTCTGAAAATTCCATTTCGTTAAAAGAGTTAGAACAGCGGAGAGACCACATTTTGCGAGAAGACGAAAAGACTTGGCGTCTCCGTAGCCGAGCGACCTGGCTCAATTGGGGCGATTCCAACTCAAAATTTTTCCATTATCTGGCTAGTTATAACAGGCAGAGGAAACATATTTGGTCTATTCAAAATGAGGCATTGGAGAAGCGCCGGGGCCAAGAGGACATCAAGGCGGAGGCGGTTACATATTTCAAACAGCTTTTCAAGGGAGACGACAGTCCACTACTTCAACAAAAAGTTGCTACCGCAAGTCTTTATCCAAGGTTGGTTTCAGACTCTGAAGCCTCCGATCTTTACAGGCCTGTCACCCTCCAAGAGCTAAAGCATGTTCTGCTACAATTAAAAAAGGAGAGGAGTCCGGGGCCTGACGGCTGGACGTCAGAGTTTTTCTCCCACTTCTTTGAACTAGTTGGGACGAACCTCCTACTGATGGTCGAAGACATTCGCTCCAAAGGCAAGATCTCCAAAAACATAAACTCCACTTTTCTGGTTTTGATACCCAAGGAAAACAATGCTGTCTCTTTTAACGATTACAGACCTATCTCCCTATGTAATCTTATATACAAATTGGTTTCTAAAGTCATTGCAAATCGCATGAAACCATATCTGGTTAGGGGCTTTTCAGCGGAACAGCTAGGATTTCTAAAAGGAAGGCGAATTCAAGATGCCATTGCTACGGCACATGAATGCATCCACTCTATCAAACAGAAAAAATTAAAGGCCTTAATCATGAAAATTGATCTCAAAAAGGCCTTTGACTGTATTGACTGGAACTACTTGAGACTAATTCTACATGCAACGGGTTTTGGTGAAAAGTTCACCGCTTGGATCCTGGCTTGTGTTACAAGTGTTAATTTTGCGGTGCTCATAAATGGGGAGGCGACAAGTTTTTTCAACAGCGAAAGGGGGCTCCGACAGGGATGCCCACTTTCCCCCTACCTCTTCATACTTGTGATGGAAAGTCTCAGCTTACTCCTCTCAAAATCCATTGCCGAACACAAGATCTCTGGTTTAAAGGTTTCTAAACTCATCAAAATTCTACATCTTATGTTCGTTGACGATATTCTCTTATTGTCAAAAGCAGAGCTGTCCGATTGGTTTGTTATTTTGGATATACTACAAGTCTTCTGCACAGTTACTGGATTGTCCATCAACCCCTCAAAGTCCTCGGTCCATTATTGGGGGATTTCTGAGGCAGAACTCTTGCTGCTCAAAGGCTCCATCCCCTACACTTTCCTTGATTTTAAAGAAGGCTTTTGTTACCTGGGTTACAGGCTGAAGCCGAGAGCCTCCTTACCTGCAGATTGGAGCTGGTTCGTGGCAATTTTCGAGAGGAAGATAAGTTTTTGGTGCAACAAGTGGCTGTCCCTGGGTGGACGTTTCATCCTAGTCAAATCTGTGCTGGAGGGGCTGGCTGTCTACTGGATGACCCTAGAGCGGATCCCAAATAAAATTATTATTCTTCTTCGAAGACTTTCTTGCAATTTCATCTGGAATGATCGTGTTGACAGTCATCGCTTTCACCTTTGCAAATGGCAGTCAATTTGCAAACCCCGTAAGGCTGGAGGATGGGGGTTAAAGAACCTGTCTATTTTCAACTCTGCTTTATTAGCCTGCTCATTCTGGAGAGCAGTTACTCATTGCAACATTTGGCAGAAAGTCGTTTTTGATAAGTATCTTGGCTCTCTACCTATCTTCCATTGGTTGAGACGACCATCTCTTGTGCTGCATCGAGCCTCTCCCTTTTGGAAGGGACTCATCTCCGCTTCTCCTGTGGTTCTTCACTGGCTTCGTTGGAAGCCCGGCACTGGTACTGAGATCTTACTCGGCAAGGATAAGATCCTAGGTTTGGAGAACCTCTCCATCCTCTCGCCAACGCTCAGATCCCATCTAGCTCTAAAAAACCTTGGATGCCTGGCTCAGGTCAAAGTGTCTTCAAACTCGGGATTACTACGGGACAGTTGGTTTTCTAGCAGCAATCTTCAGCTTCCCTTTCCGTTGGCTAGAGAATGGGATAACTACACTCTTGCTCTAAATGCGGTTGGAATCTCACTCAATGACTGTCCGGACTCTCTTCTGTGGGCTGGGGGTGATGGATCGGGCCTCCTAACTGTCAAAAACGCCTATGCGGCTCTCCACAACATTGGCGACTGCAGTGATGAGATCCCGTGGCTTCTTTCCATTTGGAATTGGTCCATTCCACTAAAGATAAAAAATTTTGTTTGGCTGTGTATCAAGGAAAGACCGCTCACCTGGGAGGCACTACAAAATAGAGGCTGGCAGGGGCCCGACCGCTGCCCCCTGTGCAATTTAGCTACTGAAAACATAAATCACCTCCTAATTCATTGTGACTTCACCGTGTTTTTATGGACGAACATTTTACAGCCTTGGTCTCCTTCTCTTATTTGGAAGGGCGACTCCGTCTCCGAGTGTTTTGCAGCTTGGCAAAATCTCAAGTCAGCTCCTTTTTCTTTGGCTGCACTTGTTTGCTGGTGGATCTGGATAGAGAGGAACCAGGTTCTTTTCGAAGGGCGGCCTCCCTCCTGCCAATCTGTTCTCCACATAATTCGCTCCAATTTCAAGTGGCAGCCGACCTCCCTAAAGTTGATTCACGCAAAAGCTATCGATTTTCATCTGTCAGATGGCTCAACACTTGTTTGCTTTGATGGTGCATCTCTTCAAAGCGGCCTCTGCTGTGGGGCAGGGGGCACACTCAAAACACACTAGTCTAGGACGACAAGCTGGTTCCTTAATTGTGGATTGGGTACTAACAACAAAGCTGAGTTACTGGGCCTTTGGGTTTCTCTATCCCTTTCAAATTTCTGGTCTTTAGACCACCTCTTTGTATTGGGGGACTCGAAACTGATTATTGATTGGATAAATCAATCTAGCAAGTTCCATTCAGTTCACTTAGAAGGATGGAAACGTGAAATGCGGATGTTAGCAAACAAATTCTCCGACATCCAGTTCCGTCATATCCACAGGATCCATAATAAGGTTGCGGATGCACTATCTAAGAGGGCTCTCACGGGTGTAGTTGGTAGGCTCTCGGTATTTCATAGCGCAAATGGTGTTGAGAGTCAAATCTCCACCTTTAATCTCTTTGAAGGTTATTGACTCATTGCTGCTGATGAGTTTCATTATGCCGTTGTTCCCATCGCCTATCTCCCGGCTGGATTTGCTTTGTCTTCTTCTGCTCTCAGTTACAGATGCTTCTATGTTCTTTGACGAGAGGTACCTATTGAAGAGGGCGTCCTCTTTTTTCAGCGTCTCTCGCTACTCTGGTGACTGATTTATCTGTAGTAGTCAGCACGTTTCAACGTCTGGTCAACAACATTATCATTTCAGCTTTGGCAATATTTGATGTAAATGAATTTATACCTAATATAAATTCGAGGCAATTTTTTCATGGAAAAAAAAGTTTCACTGTTCAACATGTATTTCCCAACTAACTCGGCAACAATAAGACTTGAAATATATTAACCAATTAGAGATGAGAAAAATGAATATTTTTACTATATCAAAATATATATATTTATTTTCTTAAGTTAAACATTACATTTTACAAACAAATTTAAAATATAAAACAAATTAATGTCAAATCAATAACAAACTCAATGCTATAGTCCTGCTTTCCCCGGATGGGGTGACACGAGGCGCGATGGTGCCACGCGGGATCGAGCCAGGACACATCATTAATGCATCCACCGGCTCACATCACCTCTGCCCTTAACTCACCATGGACATGAGCAGGTGCATTCACACGACGAGGCCTCTCATGCAAGGGAAGGGTACAGGTCCTCAACGCACTAACCAAGAGATTCTAATGGCTATGGCGGGCATTTTAGCATCAGTTCTCATCCTCCAGTTCTCATTGTCGCTCATTGTTCTCTCGCCAACTTTCAAGAGCAACACGATCTTTCGAGAGAGTACCCAGGCAATTCGCTGGACCACCGCCATGCCCCGAGCGAGAGGGAAGCTGAGAAGGGGAGCCGCCTGGTACATAGCGGAGTCACGACGCAAGAGAAAGAAGAAATTTGAGATTGCCTTAGCAATGGCAGCCAGGAGAAGAAGAAACAGACCACGCACGCCTCCAATGGCGTACGTGGAGGAAGTCATCCCGGAAGGAGGCCTGGCAAGCCCCCCTGAGCACACTCTGTTTATTGTGCCGGACAACTAGAATTCGATATCGAATTTTGGACCGGATAACAAGCCATTGCCTACAAGCAATCTTCTCGGCCCCCATGCCACCAGCTCGGAGATGCCTTATTCCCCCTGCTACGTAGAAGAGGAGGTTCCCCCCGAACCTACCAGGGAAGCGAAGGTGCACCCAAATCAGGAAGCAGAAGCGACTAACCTTGAGAGGTTAATTGACAGCCATCGCCCGGAGCAGTCACCTTCAGTCGACTGGGGATACTTCAATCTAGTCTTTGAGATGAGGAATCTGCTGGATGACCAGATCTTCCGCCTGGCGAGAATGAATCAGAGACTCGACATGCTCTTTGCGGCTCACTCTAGAACTCTGCCAAAGAAACAATGTCCGACTTGTGCACAGGCCTATGCGCTCCCAGCAGGATGGAGGCAGCAGGAGGACGAGGACAAGGGCGCAGGCTCAAAGGTTACATAATGCTCAGAACCAGACTTTGTTTTTCTTGTTATAATTTAGGCCTTGGGCCCGTTAGTTATCAGCTTTTCTTAGTACCAGTCAGGGTAACTAGTTTCATGCTCAAGACTAATAGTCCTGGTTTCCTTCGGGCAGGACGTGACACTGTAAATTTTGTTAATTTTGTGAACTGGGTGAAAAATGCCATGAGATGTCCAGCTGTCCCGGTTTCCTGTTCAGGCGGGACAACTGGCATCACCAACAACTTCTGTATTCGGTTTATGGTAATATAATAGGCTCCATCTTTTTTATTTAAAAAAAAAATGCTATAGTCCTGCTTTGACAATGACTAATAAGTATTACAAGAGTAATACATAAATCTTAAATTTGTATTGAAATAAATTTTCCCTTTATTAGATAATTTAAAGTATGTAATTAATAAAAAATAGATTTCAAAACTTATGTACAACAAATTCTCTATATTTTTATCTTACCACAAATTTATATCCGATGCATTTAAATAGTTGAAATTTAAACAAGTTCAATAGTAGATAATTTTTTTCATTGAAATAGTTAGAGTTTGTATTAAAAAAGTGTGGTCGCATCGATTAACTTGGTAATACAAATTTTAAGAGGGAATATTTCTACACTAACTATTCCTTTCATATTTATGAGTACAAGGATAGATTCTTACAATGATTACATAAAAAAATTCCAAAACAATACATAGTTATCAACGACAGATGATTATCCCCGTTAAGCAAGGACGAATATAGAGTTCACTACTAGTTGGAAAGGATATTTGATTCCGCCTCATATTCTCTCTAGTCCCAATTAGGTTTCGTTCCCCTTGTGAGAGGAGGGGAGGGATGTGGTGTTTCTTTCATAACTCCAACAAGGAAAGAGATTCATATGGCTTAGGTGGATGAGAATGTGGCACTAGAACATGGTCTACACCTTTACATTTATCCACAACTCTCTCTTATGTTTCCTTTTCTTTCTCTTCTTCCTCCTCTGATTCTTGTGCTTCTTCCTCTTCCTTCTACATTTACTTCTCTTTTTTTCTAGATGAGGCATTGCTTTTATGTCCACTTTGGACTTGGATGGATCCATGACGCTTTCAAGATGAACTATTCCAACTTTGGGGTCTTTCAACGATTCTTCTTTCCTTCTCCGAATCTTCTAGATTCCAAAGAATTTCAATTTTTTTGTTACATATTTTAGAAGAACCCTCTTGAAATGACTTTGATTGTTGAGGCCCCTTGTGTCGAGAATTTCTATGCAGATTAGGAGCCAACTTGAACTCCTTATCTTTATTTGATTATTGCTTTGAAGGTCATTGTTTATCATGAATTTTTGGATAGTTTTTGACAAAATAACTATTGAAATGACACATTTTGCACTTGAAAGGAAGCCGCTCATAATCTAGGGCTTATTGGTAACTTTATATGTCTATATTGATTTGTAGTGCCTCTAGAAGGCCTTTCTCTAGGTCCACCTCCACACATTTGTGCACAAGAATACATGGTTCCTTTTGGCTTTGCTCGATCAATAAATCAACCTAGCTTGTTTTCGATATCTCTGAGGGTCTTAACATCCCAGAACATCAAAAGGAGATGCGACAACCTAACCCAAACCAGGGCTGAGGATTTTTTTTCTTCTAGATTGAAGTCAAGAAGCCAAGGAGATAAGAACGTTCCCATGGACCCCATGAAATAAGGTCCAAAACGAAATATCATATTGCAATCCTTCATATTGAGAAAAAGAAACACAAATAATCATGACTGAAGAAAAATAAATAACCTATCCATGAGTCTTTGGTGACTAGTGCTCTACTACCCATGATTCTTGGGCTAGGCCAATGGCCTATAAATTTTCCAACTAGCGTGCCCTCTGTTTGAATGAGGTTTTTTCTTCTTGGTTCAGTGGACAAAAGATCCAATTGAAGAATAACTTCTGCTCGTTTAACAAATCTCCTATGCACAAGCTAATTTCCTTTGCTAGGATTTAGGGATCTAACCAAAGCCTTGGCTACGTCTACCTGTAGTATGATCTTGTCTCCCATTTCTACAAGATCCTTTGTGCACTTGAAATCCGAGTTAGTTCTTGCACCATTTTTCCAATCATTGCTACAAGATAGTGGAATCACACATAATGACGACATACAATCACTATAGCGATAACAAACATACATAGTGCGATGGCTAGGGAATCCACACCAATGATCTCTTGTGAAATACTCAAAGGTGATAAGCTTGCACATAATGGCGATTATGGTAAATCCTAGTTGTAGAACGAAAACTAATCACTCCACACAGATCTTAAATGTTCAATGGTAGATATTAAGATTGCAATGGTTAGTGCATTTTGAAATAGTCAAAATAGTTTTAGGTTATAATTCTACTATGTCTTGAAGTAGAGATTAATATTATGCCAGAGTACTTTAATTTTTCCATACATTATACATAAGATGCCCATATTTGAATATTATAGGTGAGGACATGCATTATGTAACATAATATGTTTTAGCTTTTGAGGTTCCTATGAAAGTGTTTACATCATGTGTTGGGATGTTTCATGTGACGTGTAGTGGATGGCGTATTGTCTACCCTTGGTTGTACCTTAGCAGAGGTACACATTGGAGATAAGTTACTCATGGATTGATATACCTTGACTTGATGCTTATGTGGTGCACTTTTTTAAGAGATTGTAGACCTATGGGGCATGCTAACATTCTTCATGAGGTGCACCTCGAGGGTTTGCTTGCTTGATTTGGAGGATATCCCATTTGGAGGAGCGTTGAGAATTTAGGAGGAGAGCATTGAACCCTAGGTAGCATGGGACCACTTCGTCGCTTACATGGAGGCTTTTGCTTGACTTGAGGATACTTGGGTTGACGAGTGTTCATGGAGGTGTGGTGGATTTGGAGGAGAACATCACTTAGGAGGCATCATAAAGCATTGGAGACCTTTGGAGGAGGCACATTGGACCTTTCTTGCAAAGCACTGACCTTGGGATCATTGTTTGATGGACGTACATACCTTGGAGCTTGACATGTCACTTAGAGTTGGAGAGTTTCATGTGTGGACATATCTAGTGATCGGATAGGTTGCTTGCTTGTGAACCTTGTCCACTTTACCATTGTTGGCTTTCCTAACCTATTGACATATATATAAAGGGAGGAGAGTGTCTTTTCATTATTCAATACAATCACATACATGTATTAGATATGTGAAAGCTACAATCAACTTGTCTTTTTCATATGTATTTTTTCCTAAATTACATAAATATACACGTGTAGTTTGTTCTTGATTTCATGAGCTCTTGCACCTAAATACACAAAGATACTCCTATGGGTTTTTTTTTGTCAATTTTATGAGTTATTTCTACACAATGGTTTGGTGTGAAAAAATTGATTATTTATTGTTTCCATGTTTTAACTATGCACTTCAATTTTAAAACAATTTGATTTAGTGACATATATTCTTTACTTTCATGACAACTTGATTTAATCATACTAGACATAATTTAACTAGAATATAT
>ML794570.1:38275-48973 GCA_009831015.1 Picea engelmannii
TGGACAGTCTCTTATCACACCTGTGTTGATAGGAATGAGGCTAATTTTGGATAGTCTCTTATCACACCTGTGGTGACAGAAGTGAGGTTGATTTTGGACAGCCTCTTTCACACCTGTGGTGACAGAAGTGAGGTTGTACTCTTTTGCAATTGTAGCATCAGTGTGAGTTCAGTGGACAGCCATGTCATTGTCTCAGATGAGGGCATAGGATAGGCTATTCAGAGCTAGAAATTGGTCCCCTTGGAATACCAGGATCATCTTTTTCATGGAGGATCTTGAACTATGGGATATAGTTCAAGCTCTCATTGTTCTTCCTCCTGTCACTACTCCCTTGTTTGTGGCAGAGTTCAAGAAGAGGAACAAAAAAGTAAAGAGGACTATTTGTGATGCGGTGAGGGACCACATCATACCCCATTTGATTGGGAAAGACTATGCCTTTGAGATATGGACCTCATTGTGCAAGTTTTACCAGACTCCCAATCAAAACCAGAAGATGATTTTGCAGGACAAGCTCAAGAGCATTCAGATGCTCAATTCAGAGTTAGTTACATCATACCTTGAAAGATTTATACATATTCGAGATGAGTTGGCCATAGTCGAGGATATTGTGGATCCTGACTTCTTGGTGAGGATAGATTTGAACGGATTTTACACACCTTGAGGTTCATTTGTGCGAGACATTGTGGCCAAGGAGATCATGCCCAGTTGGGAGAGACTTTGGGATGACTTCGTACAGGAGGAGTTGATATGCAGCTCAGGATCTTTAGGACAGCAGTGTATTTCAGAGGGTGATGAAGATCTTGCTCTTTGGACTAAGGGCAAGAAGAAGACCCACAAGGGTGCTAGATAGAGTTCCAAGGGAGGGGCCAAACCACATCAGAGTGGTAGTGGGAAAGAGAGAGACATGAGCATAGTGAGATGCTTTGCTTTTGGAGAGACGGGGCATTATGAAAGACAGTGTCCCAAGAAGAAGAAGCAGCAGGATGGTATCGTAGCGACAGCATAGGAGGAGGAGGAGTTTGCTACTCATTTTGTGAGGGAGTTTGCTTTTGTCAGTTGTTGTTTGTCATTTGATACACCATCTAGCAGTTGGTGGGAAGACAGAGTTGAGGAGGTCCCACTGAATAAGAGTATTGATTCAGAGGGAGATCAGACTCAACTTTTGAGGACACCACATTCATGGGTGACTGGTCCACCCGGGACAGCTTCAGTTTCATAGTTTTAGACAGATAGTTGGTGTAGAGGCTTCAGAGCATCATAGATTGATGAGTGGGAGCAAGGCGCCATAGAGGCTTGAGCCTCACTTGGCTATGGAGACAAGCAGATTAGGTTCAAGTTCCACTTCAGGTGGAAGTCACTTGGTGAGAGGCCAAGTTGAGAATCTTAGTGAAATACCAAGATCCAGATACTATTGGTGAGATGCCAAGAGAGAGACTCTTGGTGAGATGCCAAGAGATTTGAATCTTGGTGAGATACCAAGAGTAGTGACCTTTGGTGAGATGCTAGGAGGTAGGAATCCTTGGTGAGATTCCAAGGTTGAGATCTTTGGTGTGATGCCAAGATCTAGGTGATATTGGATAGGTGGAGATGCACTTCCATATATGGATCATGTGTTAGAATGTGCTCGTTTAACCATAGACAATATCACTATTGTCACCCAACCATAGGCCGAAGCCACCCCCAAGCACCTTGACCTTGACAGAGAGAAGAATCTTGGTAGCAAATCAATAGCCAAGCAAGGCTAATGCACCAAGCAAGAAGTAACCAAAGCTGATCAGAGAGTCCAACCCAGAAAGATAGAAACAATAGGCTTCAAAACTGGTGGCAACACCTTCTCCAGGACTTGCGCACAAAAACTGCCCAACTGCAGTGCGCACAAGTGTCTCTCTGCAATTCTGAGAGTTGTGTGTAAAGTGAAGACTGGTGCCCTGTATTTATACTAGTTATGGCAGACTGCCTGGGCTGACTTCTCATTATGGGTACTAATTAGTTCATATTAATTATCTCTCTTAGTCGACATCTCTTCTAGGGTTACATTCACTTCTTTTCTTGCTTTCGAAATATTATAATCTTGTCAAAGGTCACAATGGAGGTCGATACCTCCCAGATACCATAATATCAACATCACGCAAGTCGAGCAGATATGTGTCAGAGACCACTTGTGATGATCATGGTACAACCATACTCACCGAGTATTTTCCAGCAAGCAACCATGTCCACTGCAGGGATGAGATTGGGGGGTTAATGACACTTTCCTCGGTAAGAGGGAGTGTTGAGATTTGGGTACCTTGGAAAGTGGTCCCCTTGTGATTTTGGGCCTCTCACCACAAGAGGGATATGTGTGTACCATTGTGCCATGTACTTTATGTCTAATTTCACTTCGACTTAGGAGATTTAAGTCAAAAGTGAAATTTAGTCATTTTAGCCTAAAGTGACTAATTATTCATTAAGTGAGTGAATGAGGGGACATAAAGTGAACTTAGGGAACTTAACCCAAAGTGGGTTTTGAGTTGAGATTCTTTTGGAGAGATCTCAACCATTGATTAGGGATGGCATGGGGTGATCCTAGTCATCCATACTTTAGGTTTTCTTATGGAGGTTCAAGAGGGTTTTCTTATGGAGGTTCAAGAGGGGTGCAAGGGGCAAAGGGAGGCTCATTCCTTGTATTGCTCACCAAGAGAGTTGGGAGAGGAGCAAGAGGACGAGGATGGAGGCATTAGATGAGGGAATATGAGGGTCTAGGCTCATGGAGGCCTAGACCCTCATTTATTTGCGGTGTTTGTATTTTCTTGGAGGAGGGTGCACTTGAGGAAGAGGGCGCACACATAGCAGGCACTAGCTACACTTGGAGGATTTCATATCTGTTAGATTCAGCATGGAGGTAGCACACAACAGCTTATTTGTGTGCAAGGGTTTCTTCATCTAAGGTCAGAGGGTCAAAGGCGCATTGTTTCAGTGAGATAGGCAACAAGGGAAGAGGGTGCACTAAGCTTGGGCGCATATCTCTTCTTGGAACTCCAAAGCATCTCGAGAGGAGTTTCTATTGTATAATGTCTGTTGAAATTAGAGCAGCTAAAAGAGCCATTCTCCAGAAGGATGGCATAAGACCCTAGCTGAGATCTAGGGCCCCCAGTGCACTCGTGGGGTTCTTGGTTTGGGACCAAGCAGTTAGAGCCATGGAAAAAGACCCTAGTGAGGGCCCCTAGTATATTTTTGAAGTTCTTGGTTAAGGACCAAGCAGTAAGTCCCTAGATGTGTTCTAGGGCCATTGGATGTGTTCCAAGGAATCCTTCCTCGGTGCTTGGATTAATCCTCGGATGTGTTCCTTGGTGGTTGATGATGTAAGTCGCTAGATGTGTTCTAGGGCCCCTGGATGTGTTCCAAGGAATCTTTGCTTAAATTCTTAGGTTGATCCTTAGTCTTGTATCTTGGTGGATAAAAGACCCTAGATGTGTTATAGGGCCCCCAGATGTGTTATGGGGTATCTGGTCTGGGACCAAGTGGTTCTTGGTTGTGTACCAAGATGTAAAGATGTGTGGTCTTCTTCTTCTCTCCCGAGATGGTCCATGAGACCTAGGAGAAGCTAGAAGATGGACATGACCACATCATTGTTTTTCCTCTTATGCAGGGATGATAAAAGCTTATAAGTTATCGTGAGTCATATGTGGACTGTTTGCCATTGAAGAAAACCCATTTGAATTTGTCTTGTAGCCTCTCCTTGCTTGAATATCGTTCTCCATCTTGCTTAAAGTGGTGTTGGCCTTTTATAAGTCACTTTGACTTATTTGAATTTCTAATTAATATTTTTATTAATTAAAAATATTAATTTTTATTATTTATTTTATTTTTAGGTTTTTAATTAAACCTAATCCTAACCCTTCCCAAACTATAAAAAGGAACCTACCCCTCACTCATTATTACACACACTCACTCTCTTTTCTTGGTCTGATTTTCTGCGGCTATCTTGTTCAGTTTGTTTTTGGGGGTATGGCCTCCTTGGCGATTCCTCTCTTTTTTATTTGAGGTGCGGCCTCCTTAGGCTTCTTCTTTTTGTTGGCTGGGAGCTTCATTTCTGGTGTATGGTTCCCCCTTGATAAGTGTTGGTGCCTCAGCCTTTCCCTCTTGCTATGTTTGAGTGGAGCGAACCCTCCTCTAGCTGCAAATGTGTTGCAGCCTCCTCCACGAGTCCTTCTAGACTGTTACTAGCCTATCCTAGGCTGCCTCTACCCCTCCTAGGCTACCGCTAGCCTTTTTCTTTAGTTGTTGTTGGTGTGTTTCCAATGTGGTTTTTGTCACTTATTGTTTACAGCCTCTAGGCCCTGTTAAGACATCCCTAAGGCTACTACTCAGAGCTATCCATTTTGCTGTAACAGTTCCTTACATTTTGACAGTTTTTGCTTGGGTTGTTTGGGGTCTCTTTCACCCCCCTGTTTGTCATTGGGGTTTTTCCTTTTCAGCCCTGTACTTGATGTTGATTGGTTTTCTACCCTAAGATCTTGACAGGACTATCCACTTATATCATGATGAGATCAAACCCTTGAGGGTTTGATCCATGACCTTCATAGATTTTATGAGCATAAAGAAAGAGGACAGCTACACAATAGGTACTTATAGAAATTGTTTTTGCTAAGGTTAAGTTCAGATCTTGTTTTGCTAATCTGCATCTAGTCCAAGTTAATATTCAAAAATGTTTTCTTTTGTTCATGATCATTCCTAGTTTAAGATTAGTTCTTCTTAGCATGTTCAAATTTATATTTTCTATATTTTATCTACTTCAGAAGTTTTTTGTTTTAAGTGTTGATCTTTATCTGCAGTAGTGAACAATTTGAAAAAGATATATCGTTTTTAATTTTCCCTAAAATTCTAACAAGGTTCCATTCTATTAGCATATTTGTTGTATCTCATGCTTTAGACATCACTTATATATACTTTCATTCTAAATTGTTTTTCCCCAGGGGGTTTTATCCAGGGTCGTGTTGACCAAAAATACTTGTGTCCTAAATTTTCATCCATGCTTCGTTGTGTAGATCAGCATTTTAGAGTTGTAAATATTTAGAGGAGTGTTATTTGTTTTGATTATATTGCATGTGCTAACCACCAATTACGAAAACACTTGCAAGGGCACCTCAAAAAACACTTAACCATTAAATTATGAGCAGAAAAGTCCTTGACTGTTTGCTATCCTAAAATAGCAGCAAAGGATAGTTTTGGAGACTAAACTTAGAGCCCAACAAGAGGTCAAAGATAGACCTATTGGGTAGCCTCATAGTGCCTCAGTTTTCTTCAAAGCATTGATCTTATTTGAGGTTTAGTCTTAGTATCAACTTTGGGGTTCACAAACAATTTAAAGGTGTGTTATGCAATCCCCAATAAGACACTTAGAACTCACAAGCCTATGGAGAAAAGAGTTCAATTTTCTAAAGAACACAAAATGGACTCTACCTCTAATCTAAAGACAAAAGCATGAAATCTAAGAACGCTCAATGCTCGTTGTACTAGATCTATAAAGTAAATGACCAAGAACTATAGGATAAGAGTCACCTTACCACTATATGCTTCTCCAATGTAACCTAATACCCCTCTTATGGTCTTGTGATTCCTTTGTCCTCCATAGAAACCTACAAGAAAAAATATCTCCAATTAGCCCCGGACAAAATATCCTCAATAAGATGCAAAACTATAAGCCAAAACTTGTGTAAAGGTTGAGCAAAATTTCTCCACTACTTTTCCAACCATTAGATTCAAATTTTCATCTTTCATTTTTGTTTTATAATAGCTTTATCATCCTTAAGGTAGGTTGCATCTCAAATTTAATGGTTTAAAATTTACATCTTTGATTAAACTTAAGCATTTAAGCAAATTGTTTTTTTTGTGTGTGTTAAATCTCTAAACAATTTGCTAAGGTAGACTTTACCTCTAATCTAAAGACAAAAGCATGAAATCTAAGGATATCTAATCCCTATTGTACTAGATTTAGAAAGTAAATGATCAAGAACTATAGGATAGGAATTCTCTTACCACTATATGTTTCTCCAATGTAGTATGATGCTCCTCTTATGACCTTGTGTTTCCTTTCTCCTCCTTGTGCTTCCTTTCTCCTCCATAGAAACCTGCAAGAAAAAGTATCTCCAATTCATCCTAGACAAAGTATCTTAAGTAAAATGCAGCACTATAAACCAAAACTTGTGTGACAGTTGAGCAAAATTTCTCCACTGTTTTTCGAAGCATTAAAATTCAAATTTTCATATTTATTTATTTTTATGCAACCTAAAGTTTCATAATAGTTTTATCATTTTTAAAGTAAATTGCATCTCAAGTTCAATGGTTTAATTTACATATTTGATTGAACTTGAGCATTTAAGCAAATCAATTTGTTTTTTATGCTATGTCTCTAAACCATTTGCTTGGTTACCTCTTCACTTTGTTATTTTAACATCTTTCAATAGGTATAAACATGAAGTGAATACGTGACTAAATCTAACAATATCAAACATTGTAAGGGCAAAACTCTGGTTTCAAATTGTTAAAGATTTCATGATTTTGGCTCTTTACTTAACATCTAGTTTGGTATATTTTCTGAATAAGAGGTTTTTACATAACTGATATGATATGAGATTCACTTTTAAGAATTCATAATAATCCGATCTAATAATCTTAAGATCAAGTTGTGGTTTCTGGTTTTCATTATTTCACTTGCCTGCTCTTAAACAATGTTTTGCTAATTTAGATGTTACAATGGTTCACATTTTCATCATAGTTTTAAGTGGTATCTAAAACATATAACCATAACTTTCTTAAAGGTGAATCTACTCCAAGTGCTTAACCATATTACACTCTCTTGGTTATTAACCATATTACACTCTCTTGGTTATTGATGGATGATTTCATTTTCATCTAGTAATATTTTGGTTTATGGTTTTGCACAACTTAGCAATTTCATCATAGTTTTAAGTGGTATCTAAAACCTATAATCATAACGTTCTTAAAGGCGAATCTACTCCAAGTGCTTAACCATATTACACTCTCATGGTTATTGATGGGTGATTTCATTTTCATCTAGTTACATTTTGCACATTCTAATTGTGAATAAATGAAATGGTGAGTAATATTAAACACTTCTTTGATCTCATGTTTGGAATACTAAATGAGCACTTGGCTGCTCCAAATAATTCTTCATCATCACATTAAGAATTATTCTTAACTTGACAAATCTAGTCCATAAACATAAACTGAACATCATGGATCATAAATTCAATATAGAAATCACGATTACTGACTAGGTGGACTCGCCAGGTCACTACATTAACACCAATGATTGTTTCCCAACAAAAGAATGCACTGCAGTAAATCCCATCTACCTGGATGAGGATCAAGAGGAGTTGCATTAAGTTTAATTTTTTTTGCTTTTCTGATTTTAAAAATACAAGGAATCAACTATTACCTCCTCAATCATTGATTATATGTTTCTATTTTTATTGTTTTAAGAACGGTTTTAAGAATACTATGACAATCGGCCACTGCTGTATATTTCATTATACCTAAGTAGCAAACCATAATCAATGTTTGTAATATTACACTATATTTAAAAAAATATTAATGTAATTATGAAGTGAATAATAAAAAAAAATGGTATCTTTATGACAATTTGAGTTCTTCACAAAATGAATCATAAAATTAGAATTTTTGTTTTCATTTTTATTTTTGTTTTTGTTTTTTTTATTTTAAAATTTTAAGATAATTAAGATAAACAAATAATTATAGTTTTTTAAATCTAAATTCTTTAAAGAATATGTTTAAGGAGAGTAAACTGAAAAACTTTTGAGAACAAAACTAAGGAAAAGTTATTAATTAAAATATTATTTATTATATTTAAACAAATAATTAATTTTTTAAATTCAAATTCTTTAAAGAATATGATGAAGGATTAAATTTCTCACCTTTTAAGAGCAAACTGAAAAAAATTTGAGAGCAAAACTTAGGAAAAGTTATTATTATTATTTATTATTTATTATATTTATTTGTTTATTGTATTATTTTATTTATTATTATTATTATAAATATATAAAATTATATTATTATTATATTTTTATTCATTATTATTATTATAAATAAAAATATATATATTATTATTTTATTTTATTTTTTTATATTATTATATATTTTTTTTGACAAGACGATGGAATTTATATTAATATAAGAGTCCTCTACATAGTTCAAACATGCAACCTGTGCATGGATTCCAAAATTACATATATAAGTGCCATAATATAACCCCAAAAAATAAGTCTATTTTAGTTTCCAAAACTTGGCTACTATGAAATTAAAAACCTGCATACAGTATATCTCCAAAAAAACAAAATTGGGCGAGTTCCATTAGTGGAGAGGAGCATAATTACACTTGATGTTCAGGGTTTGAAGGTCCTTCGTTCAGCTGAGCCTTCACCCCTGCTTTACTCTGGAGGGTTAACCTGGTAGCTTGAAGCTTCACTCTAGTTTCCAATTCCGCGATTCAGCCATTGACCTGTTGCATCATGTGCGTGAGGGCCTCTACAACTTACTCTCTGAGTTGAATTAGATCTTCCTCGAGCATTTCGAACCGTCTGCCACCTTCCCTGTCCAGCGTGAGAAGAAATCCTTTGTGTGCGCTGAAATTCCACTTCAGGTCACGGATTTCCTGTTCCAGTGAGGGAGGGGGATTGGGAGGAGCAACAAACTCGGAGCTGGAGGCCATTGGGCGGGCTAGGGAAAAAACGGACAGAGTTTGAGGGGCGAGGGGCCAAGCGCAAAGGAACGAGCGAGACAAGCGATTACCCAAGGGAGATGAGGCTAGGCTGCAGGATTCTACTGCCCTGAATTTATCTGCGGCGCGGGCGTGCGACGCCATAATTCGAAGAGGCCTCGCTCAAGCGCCATGCGAGAAGGAGATGGGTTCAGCGCAAATCTGCACGAGGGGCATGAGGGCAAACTCAAGCGAGGAAGAGAGCTGGGCCCCCCCACTACCTCTCTAGCTACCTTACATTCCATCCCCCTTATGAAAGCGTTGTCCTCAATGCTTGATGTACAACCATATACCAGGGTCCCATGGATAATTTTGGACCGTAATGTTGAAGAAGACTGAAGAACCAAAGTCCCATGTAGAAAGGAAATCCACCATGCTGAAGTAGTCCAACCACCATTGTAAGTCCGAGTCCCATGTCCAAGTGCTCATGTGAACTCCCCGTAGAAGATTTTGGAACCCAATAACCAACTCCAAATGATGCTCCAAAGACTGACACCTATCAAGTGGATCCAAATAAGAAGATCCATCTACATAGTGGAAAAGAGTCGTAGCAGAATCTGGAAGAAATAATACCACTGTAGAATATGCAGACTGAATGCTGGTAACTAGCTCCTGATCTGGGACATTGATGTTCTCTACAGAAGGTGGAGTAGAGTCATCAAATAAAATATGAAAGTGGTGGTCATCCCAGAAATGACAACTATCCATATACCAATCATCACAATCGTCCTCAAAATCATACCAAGCATATATTTCTTGATTATATTCATTCATGAGGCCCTGCATAAAAAATATCTCATGCATGTTGTTCAATGAATCTTGAATACTACGAAAACTGTCATTGAGGCCATCTGTGATAATATTTGTGAGGTTGTCTGTGAGGTCTTGTGCTAACACATCCAATCTCTCATCCCATTGGGCTTTGAATGATTCAAGAATTTCTTTCACGGTTTGAGATGAAATAGCCATCTGAGCACCCTATGAACTCTTCGGTCCTGCAACCCTCACGAAAAAACTCAAAAAAATAGACCCAATAAGTTTCGGCAGAAAATCGCGGCTTTTTCTGGAAAACCCCTAAAAAACTGTTGAAGTTAAAATGCTCATAACTTCACTTCCCGGATTCCGTTTCGGCTGATTTTTTTTTTGAAATTGGGTGAAATTGTGAGAGGAACTCAGATATGTAACTTTCTTGGAAAAATTCGGCCTCCAACTTCTACAAAAATAAAAACAAATCGCGCCGCCGTCCGCAGAAAAAACCCTGAAAATTTGCAGATTTTAAAACCTCAATATCTTGACCTTCCGGACTCCGTTTCGAACGATTTTTTTTTTCAAATTGGGTGTTTTTCTTAGAGGAACTCAGATCTACAACCCTTTTCTACAAATTCTGCACAAAAATATACTGAAAATGTATGGAATGTCGCGGCCCTCTTTTTTCTTCTCCAAAAAAAAATCTGCAAAAATAAAATATATTTCCCCACAATGTATGCCCAAGGAAAGTGCTCTGATACCAATTGTTAAGAACCAAGATAGATCTACAAATATAATAACCACAAATATTGAATACACAATAGATTCAAAGAGCAATATAGAAGAAACCACACAATATTATTACCAAACCCTTGAGGTAGGGCAACACCATACAATGGATCCTATTATGGAAGGGATCCTCTCCTGTTCACTTGCCTCTTCGAGGGGGCATCCTCCTATTGAGCTACTGCTCCAAACACAATACTTCTCTTCATATCTCATTACATTGCTTAAACCCCTTTATATAGTGCTACCATCACCTAAGAACATTCTAGAGGAAGAATCTTCTAGAAGTAGAACCTTCTAAGAAGTCCTCTTACATTTATTATATCTAACTACCATAGTGGGTCTTATTTAATAATATAGTGGACCTAGTCCACCTTACATTGAAT
>ML794570.1:49023-60421 GCA_009831015.1 Picea engelmannii
CCTGTCTCTAGATCTCCACCTATCCGCTCGCCACAAACCGTTAAGGAATAGGGGCATAGAACAAGGTCCCATTGACGGAAAGATGACCCTTGCTAAAGGGGGTGGCAGTTTTAGCGGCCTGGTCCGCTTCTTCATTTAATAGCCGGAGCACATGGAAAAATTCAATCTTTCAGAAGAGTTTAGAGAGCCGCTGAATTTTCTTGAGTTGTCAAAGTTTCATTTGGTTTGGTAACGAGTTGGTGACCATGGCTTTGAATTAGGATCCTAGAGTCTCTTATCACCCTGATGGGGTTGACTCCTAGCTCTTGGGCTTGAGTGAGTCCTTGCCAGAGACTCCAGGTTCTGCCATGTTATTATGTTATTGGTTTCTTCTCCTAATCCCCTAGAATAAACCAATTCTTGGATTTCATCGGGTTCATAAAAAACCCCTCCCCCATGTTATTGTGTTATTGGTTTCTTCCCCTAATCCCCTAGAATAAACCAATTCTTGGATTTCATCGGGTTCATAAAAAACCCCTCCCCCTCCTGACACCCCTATTTTTATATTATTATTGTTTATTAGTAATTATTATTATTTATTTTATTATTATTTTATTATTATTATTATTATTATTTATTATTATTATTATTATAACTATTTTTTTAAATTAGTATTAATCTTTTATTTTTATTATTATATTTATATTTTATTATTAGTTATGTTGGAGGAACATCTCCACATACTAACCTAGCCTCTCGTGCAAAAACAAAATAAAAGATAATTCTTAAAAAAAAAAACATATTTATGTTAATGTGGCTTTACACTAAGTCATGTACTAAAAACAGATCCGACATAAACTACACTCCTTTAAAACCAGATCCGATCAAAAGTACACTCCTTTTAGAGTACGTCTGTGTTAATATGGTCAACTAAATCAGTGTATCAAAAATATTGGATTTCAAAATTTTTCAATCACTAAAATTCATAAGCTATATTGAATATTATAAAATTGAGCATCTAATAACAGGCAACAGGCACCGTGAAAACCTTCCCACAAGCACACCGCGACCATGATTAAAATAAACATCTGTAGAATTTGTAATAATTTGAAGTAATTTCAAGAATCAGAATTAGCAACAATTTGAAATTCAAAAACACCAAAGCCAAAAGCCCAGGGGCCTACTACTTTAACTCGATTTAAGGTGACAGCAAATAATTTATATTTTATAAAATAAAGCAAAGCCTGTTGGTTCTAAAGTTATAATGGGTATTCCTGTAATCCACTGCGAACCCTTTTTTTCATAATCTAATTTGGTGGTGGAGAATGCCTGCTCCACGTGTCAAAGAGTGCCACCGTCTTAGCGGTGATGACGAGGCCTTCAACGAATAAGCTTTTATCCTTTATCTGCGGTAGGATAAAGGGCCCATCAAAATGAACTCCATTTTGGAAAAATTTCTGGTAAAAAATGGCATAAATCTGGCCTCCCGCCTGCCATAGAAGCGCTTTGGGCATTCTCTGAATCAGATAGGGAAATTCAAAAACATTGAATTTTAACAATTTGCTATCCCTCCTCGCCTGCCATAGAAGCGCTTTGGGTATTCTCTGAATCGGATAAATAAATTCAAAACATTGAATTTTCACAAATTGCAAAAACATTGAATTTTAACAATTTGCTATGCCCCAGATTAAAAAAAGTGAGTTTTGAAAGCCCCAGAGATTACAACCGTCCGTGCAATCCATGCCGCTGCCAACTTTCCACCATTTCACACCAAACTTGAAGTTAATATGGCAAAAATTTCATGCCGCCTCAATATTATTTTTCTGTCCAGCATTATAAGTGGAACCCACGTGTACAATTTCTCGAAAGCCTAGCTATCCCATCAAATATTTTGAGATGTGGGATATTGGTAGTAGGTAGCCATGAAAGTGGCCCATGACCCCGTTATTATATATATCACGCCATTATCAAACATCTAAACTTTTATGCAAAGGACACCACTAAATATAAAAGGATAAAGTAAAGGCAAACGCCTTAATTGAAAAGCATATTGATTTTATACCAACTTGTCCTATTAGGACAAGGCCAAGATCACGAGCCTAGGGAATGATAAAGTTTCTGTACGTGGATTAGAATTAGCCATGAATTTTTCCAACCACAGATGCCATTATCTCTATCGGGTCATTGCCATCACAGATGCCATGTGCACTATGTATTTGTGGAAAGACACCCATTGCTGATTTGAATAAAATTTTCACATGCCCTTTATGATTTTCAGCGCTCACGAAATTCAAAAAGCTTTTTATTATTCTCATTTTCATTGTCAATTCAAGATTTTGAATTACTGGACACTGATAGCAGTGAAACTTTACCATTTTACGATTCACAACACGTTATTTTGAATTTCCCCATTGGAATTGCCAGTGAATCTTAAACTTGATTATTTTAATTCACAACACGTTTTTTAAAAGAAAAAATCAAATAGGCAAATGTCATAATAGATCCTCTAGTACTCTTTAAATCTTTAAGCTCCATGGGTCCAGTCCTTTTCTTCTTGAGAAAATGTTAAGGGATCCCTTGTTAGTTGATGGGTACTGTATCTAATTTCAGTGCAGCGTCTTTTTAGAGTTTAAACTTGAAAGATGTATGGGTATCTTTACTAGCAAAGAATTCAGTGCTGTATATGAGTATGAAGGCATGTGACATTCATATAGCCCATGGGATCCTCGGCAAAATATCAATTAGTATCACTATTGCTTATACCGCGTGTCCAACTTATTTCCCAATGCAAATGTTCCCTTGTTCAAACAAAAAATAACAAGAATAGAAGAGATTGCCCGGCCTACAACTTGGTGCACTTCCAGGTGCAAGCACTTTGCAACATCCAGACTGGCTAATTCCATGTGGGAAACAAACTGAAAAGCAAATTTCTTGCATGGTAGCAAAATTCAGATGCATCCAATTGTCATAACAGGGACTTCAGGTAGCACAAACGTGGATCTCTCTTATTGATCCATGCATTTAGACAGAACTTTTTACAAAAACGTGTGACCACTCAAGCACAGCAGATGGGAAACTGCTGCTTTTCACGGAGATTTTGTGAAAGGTATACATCCCCACAACAGTATTAAGAGTGAATTTACAAAAAAAAAAAAAAAAAAAAAAANTAAAAAAAAAAAAAAAAAAAAAAAAAAAAAAACCTAGAAATCCAAGATAACCTATCCGGCAACAGATCTAAACGCTATACCTACCTACATAGCCGAAAACCTGCCTGTCCCCAAATTGTATAGCAGGAAAAGAGGATCAGGACCAAATGACAGCCAATGTCAGTCATGTAGTTCTTGCTAAATTTTGGAAAGGTCCACTGGCCTGCCATTCTCTACCGACCTGAAATCCTTAGTACTTGTGTGCTCTGCTCGTTTTATAAATGGAATGCCGTATTGCCGAAATAAACACCAGCACATCCTTACCAGCGCTGCATTAGAACCGCCATCTTACTGAATGCAATGGTGCTTCACAGCCAAAGTGCTGCAAGCAGATGAGACGACTTACAAGCTAGCAACCATTTGTTTGCACTGGTTTCTCAGCTACGTCACCATTGGCCTCCCTTTTGAGCAAAGATGATTTTGTCGTTTTCCATGCTTCTCCAGAGCCTGCAGATATGCCCCTCTCTTCTGAAGGGGCGGAATTGTCTTGACTATTCTGTCCATCTTCTTGGTTCTTTTTATCCATTGTCGAAGTGGCAACTGAAGTCTCAGCTGATTGTTGCAATCTAGATTTAACATCTTTATCTTCAACAGATGCCTCTCCTGTTCTTCCATCCTGTATCTTCATTGTAGAATCTTCTGGGTGTAACTTGTTAAATTCACTTCCTGGTCGAAATTGAGAACCCTGAGGTGGACCCAGAAACCCAAAATATCAGTACCAGACATGCATAAACATTCAACAAAACATGATTTACAAGAAAAACAGATCTTTAATACTTGCCTGTCTTTGCTGTTGTTGTACCTGTTGTCTGGCTCTTTTCTCTTGCATTGCCTTCTGACGGCCTTCATAGAATACAAAATCATCTAGAATGGAAGTTTTGGAAACATAATCCTTAAAAATCTTCAACATTTCTACACCTTTATCTAACATCACCTGCAAATACAGCACCGTAAATTACCTTAAAATAATATAAACATGGCATTAGAGAAGAAACATTTCAAGAACGGATTTCAAAAGCAACCAGTCAACTTACCTCCTGAGTATCCCTACTGTTTGTCACTGGCTTATTGTCATTATTTTCCAAAATAATGTGGCGAAGCTGATTGTTAGGAACATCCTTTACAATATGCCATTTCACTGGGAATCGACCACTCCACTTATCCTGCTGCCAATAGTCTACACTCTGATTGAAGTCTACAGGCCCTGTCATCTCTGCGACACCACAAAATTGCCCACTTGCATTAACCTGTAGAAACAAACAAAACAAATTAGACCCACATTTAATGTATTAGTTTCAAAAGAAATAGCATAATAATTGGTAATCAACTAGAAATGGCTCACCGAAAAGAATAGAAAAATGGGACATCCACCAGTCTTCTCTTGGGACTCCTTGTAAGCTGCATCCAATTTTTTGTTCCCATTTGGAGTGCTGGCCCAAACACTATATTTTATGCTCTTGTGAATATCATCTTCACTATAAGATTTTATGATGAAAAACTTTGCATCTGGATACTTGGTTACAAATTCAGGTCTATTATATTGGTCTCTGTTTGGAACAACATTAACTTCCTCGCTGTTCCCATTTGTATTTGCATTTTGCCCCTTCACCGTCCATGGGGCCCCTGGAATAACCCGTTGATTCCTAAACCTCGCAGTTCTTGGTCCTCGGTTTTGCTCATTTAAGACATCCAGATTTTCATTACTGTTCATCAGTGCACCATTACCTCGCCCTCTTGGTCTCCCCTTGTCAGAAACATTCCAACTCCGCCCATTTGGTCTGGATTCAAACCCATTTGCCCCAAAACCAGGACTGGATCTACCAGATGCATTGTTGTGAGGATACATTCTGTTAGATGGGTACACTCTGTTCATGAAGCCAGGACCAGGCCCCATCCCAGCAGGTGGCCTTGCATGTGGTACTCCATGAATGTGTGGCTTCAGAAAGAGTGAACAAGAAGAAACAATTCAGAACGATAACCCTAAATTGTCTCACCAAAGAAGCTTATATCTGAAATAATCCCAAATATATTGAAACGCAAACAAAAAGGAATAAATAGCAACAATGAATAGCATACCATTACAGGAGGTAAAGGCCGCATATTTTGCCCAAGTGGACCAGGAGATGTAGTCTGTGAAACCACAGATGACACCGGATTACTTGTGGGAGGCCTGTACTGACCATCCGAAACTACTGGTCCATCAAGCCAAGGAGCAACAGTCCTGATACCATCATGGTTTGCAGGCAAAATACCCCTGCCATATCCACCATTAGATGGCAATAAAGGCATCGGATAGCTAGGTCTTGGACCCAGGGGAACACCATTAGTGTTCCCATTATTAGCATTGCCGCTTGTGCTGTCTATTGTTGCCTGATCAGAAGCCGCAGACGTTGACACTTCTCCCTGTGGTAGGGGAGGAGTAGGAGGATGAACGTACTGTGCACCTGGAGGAACAGGTTGCTGATAAAAAGGACCAGTATATTGGAACGGCTGAGGCCCATATAACTGTCCATCAGCCCCCATAGTTGGCACTGGAGTGCCAGCTGGAGAATAAGGACCATAAGGCACTTGGGGAGCATACCCAAAGCTCGGGTGATAAACAACTGAACCATTATCACCATACACACCCTGCAAGAATAGCTCGAAAGCATCACTTTAGCATTCTACCTACTGCAGCGTAAAACTCTTTTCCTTTAGAAAAATATAATGCACAGGATAAACGCACACTAAAAACAAACTTACAGAACCAGGAATCTCGACTCCATCAGCATTGATATATCGATAATCCTCCCATTCACCAACAGGACCATCGTAACCTAATGGTAACAGAAGGGATTCTCAGAACAATATAATTGCCACCCATCGCTTCAATACTAAACAGCAAAACCACATCATGAATTTAAAATTAGAAGCATACCTCCATAATAATAAGCCTGGTGGGCATATCCATTTGGAACAAAAAACATATTTGGATCCATTACCAGGTCTTGTAGAACAGGAGTGCTAGTCCTATCAGTTGAAGGCACAGTCCCTGCTACATCACCACTACCGTTTGCACCTTCGCCAACCACATACTGAGGTGGGGGAGACTGATTTGAAAAATCACAAAATAGTGAAATCTCACTTTTAAATTGGGTACTTACAAAGAAACTTGCAACCAAGGCAGTACAAGATCAGTTGACATAAGAAAAGTTCATAAATAGAGTGAAGTACCTGCTGTTTTGTTGCATCTGCAACATCTGCAGGCTTCGATTGGGGATCCAGAGTCAAATTTTGCAGTAAATTGGTGGCTTCTGAAAGTAGAAATTGAGAATAACATAAAACAGCCTTAGACAAAATTTTATTAATAAAAAATGGCATCGATACACTTCCTGCCATATTTAGAGCTCAAAACATACAGAATGGTAAATTCATCAACAAATACAGCACAACATAAATAAACCATCCAATCTATGCTACAGAAAGCAACAACGATCCTGAAAAATACAAAAGCCCCATGAACAAAGGCGTTTAAAACCCGTTACTCGGAAAAACGAGTACGCCCAAAATTTCGTTGGCAGAAAAATAAAGATGAAAATAGCAGAGCATACCCATCGAAGACCGGTTTACTAGTTGGATCAGGACAAATCGCATAGAAATACATAACTCGAATCCTAAAAATCCTCTCGGTTGAATACACACCAGGGCATGATAGATCCGTGCCATAGAGCGAGTTACGAACCCGACAACAGCTCTTTTTAATATTCACGGCGAAAATACACAAACCAGAAACACAACCAAAACCTAATAAACCAATCAAAAATGGCCACTCAAGAAAACAAAAATAGCCACAGAACCGTTAGGAGGACACAATAAAACGTATAGCATGATCACAGCCAATGTTCAATCTTAACGGTACATACAGTTTCCACACAACAATACACAAAATACAAAAGGGCTCACGAAACCCTGATCGAGATTCTAAATAAAGGAAACCCCAAAGCAAAACCCTTGACCAACCAACCGACTGGAATCACCTCTTACTGAAATCACCAGTCTCGACAGGAACCAAAACACAACCTTAACGAGATGCAAATCTAACCCCGTCTAGATCAAAACCCCCCCAGAAACCCTCAACCAAAAACAAGAATTACAAGTTCTTGCAAGCTAAAAAAACACAGATCACGGAGAGAAGAAAATACCAGTATCGACGGAATGGATACGTTCAGCTGCTTGTGACGAAGCGGCTGCCATTTGAGCTTCTTTAGACTGCCTGGTGGAAAAAAACGGCAAAACCCAGAAACCGAAAACCTAGAACCCTGTGAAAGAGCAGACTGTCGGCAAGGAAATACCGAATCGACCGCCGGAAAAAAAAAAAAACGAACTAAAACTCACAGCAGCAGCCCCTTATACGCCGTTCCTGCATACCGCCGAAGAGAAAAAACTGGAGCCGACTTCACCGCCCTCGCAGACAACCGTAAAAGTGTTTTCCGTCGAAGAAACCCGCGTCTCAATCGAAAAAAAATACCGACTTGCGAAGCCGTGTACAGGATGGATGAGTAAAGCTAAGGTCCGCCGCTAGCCCCTAAGATTCGTATTGGAAAAAATGGGTTTTTTTCCGAATGGTTACAGTAGGTTTTCTGCTGCTATAATAATGTTATCGATTCAGTAGCCAATGGAGGAGAATGAATATGAATGAATGAATATATGGTATCAATCTCTCTCTCACACCACGCTGCCAGGGTTTCAAAGAGAATATCAACCCCCACATCAGTCCCTCAAATAGCCACCACACTCCATTCCAAACAGGATATTGCCCAAACCGGTGGTTTTCCATTTCCCACGCTGTTTTCGTAACCCTAATTTGAAACGATCATGGCATTGGGGATTAGGGTTTTCAAGGGATTTGATTTGCCTAATTTAAGAATGTTTTGATAATAAGTTTACAATTAATTAAATTGAATTTTATATTGAGGTTTATAGATTTAGCAATGTGATTCTATGACTCGGAAAAGAAATATAAAAAGGTTAAAGGGAACCCAAAAGTAACTTTGAAAAGAAAGAAGTATGGCAAAATTTAGGACAAGAATGAATGGCTTGGGGAAAGATGAGAAGGGAAGTAGATGGCTTGATTGGAAAAAGAGTAGATAAAAGGTTGAGCTTCAATTTATAAGAAAATATGGGAATAGAAGTTTTTTTATGGCAATTTTGAGGTTTATAAAAAGTGAGTAATGTATTATATTAAGTTTTTATTTTGAGCGGAATTTCACTATGTAATGTGATTAGTAATATAAGAAGTTTAAAATAAAATTGGAATTGGAGAATATGTCATTTCTTTTTTTAAACTAAGTTTTATAATTAAAAAAAGGTAATGTGTATGAATTGGAGAATATGTCATTTCTTTAGTTTTGTTTTCTTATGAATTTAGACTCTTAATGTATGAAGATTTTTAAACGAAGAATAATGTCTATTATGAATCTCATAATAATTCAATAAAGAGAAAATTAAGTGCCAACTTCTTGTTACATAGGTTATGTATACATTGATTGTTAAGGGTGTGATAAAAAAAAATTGTGAATGTACTCTTTTCACAATGCTAAAAGCATGTGTGTCCTTTATATTAAAATAGTGATCGGTTTTTTCACAATGTTAAAAGCATGTGCGTCCCTTATATTAAAATAGTGATCGGTTTACAATATTCAATGAAAAATTTTTGGGCTAAGAAGACATAGCTCGGAGTGTTTATTCAGTCAAAGTTGCTCAGGGTTTGCACTCGGCTTTAACTGCATGGCCACGTGTATGGAGGATATGGTCCACGAAAGATAAAACATGTCTATCAATTGGGTTTAGCTTGGGTGATTTGGAGGAATGATTGTTATCCTCCTCGCTCATGTTGAATTCTCACAAGTGACATGTTGAGTTCTTGATGAGTATATTGTTGTAATGGTCTTAAGCCCTATGTTGACAAAGCCTCGAGCTTCTACAAAGTGTGGTTTACCCTGGGTATCATCCTTAGAATGAGTGGAAGTACTCGATGGGCTTCCTCAAGATATGTATTTCCTTGAAGAAAAGAAAGACAAAACATGTCTCAAGGAAATTTGAACCTTGGCAAGGGAAAATCTCCACCTTGTTTTATCATTAAATCACCCTTTTAACACAAGGTGTGTGTTGATGAACCTTCATCCTTAATCGAGTCATGGAAAACTTCCTTTGATTTTGTTAAGTGTCAAGTATCCATCACTTATTAAGAAGTGAGACACCATTTGCACATTTTTGGCATGTAACCACTTGACCTGACTTAGCCCGATTTAGCTCGATTGCTTGTCAGCAACTCCGTTACAATAGTGTGCCAACCACCTTTTTGAGGAATCAAATATTAATGGGAAATATAATATTACCTTGTTTTTACCAACTTTATTGTTTTCTTATAACTCTTTTATCATTAATTAATCAATAAATATATAAAATAAAAAGAGAAGAGAAGAAAGAGTAAAAGTCAACAATGTATTAGCATTACCTTATGTCATTATTACATGAGAAATTATTTTTATAAGAATATATTGTAACATGTAAACAATCCAAACAAGCAAGACCCTAATAAACTATTAATTCTCACATCAACAAGAACACCCTCATCATAAAAGATGGCCACAAGAGAAGCAAGAGCCCACACAACATTGTGCAAAAAGACAACACGAATGAGTAAGGCAATAGTGAATGTCACAATAACCACGCAAAATCATCCCCTAACCATTATATATAACAAAGGGGCGAATACAAACAAGGACCTAATGTGTAACACCCCAAGGTCGAGCCCCTGTTGAATTGTAATTATGCTTATAGGCTGGTGAGCCGAGTGGTTATAAGTTGAGAGACTTATGTGTTTATTAGGCTGGTGAGCCAGATGCTAAGGCAAATGAGCCCGATTTTGTATATGTAAATACACACATATCATTAATAAAATTACATTGTTGCGTGTACACCCTCCACGAAGAAAGAGTTATGGGGGACTAAGCTCCACTAGGTGGGGAAGGGGCTAAGTGTATGGGAATAGGGACTAAGCTAGAGGGCTTACCTCTAAAGGAATAATATTATATTATTGTTTCCTATAATCTAAGGTTTGATATAACCATGTTGTCCTGAGTTCTTGGGGGAAAGGGGGGACGAGTGTTAAGTGGAACTCATGCGACTTCAGGGAGACATGTGTCAACCTGGGCGCATGAAGTTTTAGGTGGGCAAGTCAGCTCATTCGGGGGTTCACTCACCATGCTCATGAGTCTCACGATTCTCATGATGGTCACGGATCCTTCACCATTGCGTCTGTACTCTCGCGAGGTTAGATGCCCTGGAAGAGAGCCACACTTTCCACTGATGCACGAGCGATTGTAACGTGCAGTTACTGGACGTCGTCCTGTGTGTTTTTTCCTATGAAGCCCGACACATTTGTATTCGCTTGAGTCATGTTGTGTCTTAGCGTTTGGTTGTTGCCACTTTCAGTGTCCATACCCGTTTTATGTTGCTTCCATCACTCGTGTGTTAGTTGAATGTTGTTTTTGTATTGCTTAGGATTTGAATTGAAGAAGCAGGTTGTCAGGCCTGTGAGCAACTCTCCCAGGTGAGAGAGTTTGTTGGGAAGTGAGTTCTCCTGGAGGGAGTCCCGTAGCAGCTACAGTACTATGAGACTTCTGGTCCAGCCTGTTGTTGAAGCCCAAGGTAAGGGAGGTGTAGTAGTCGATGGACTTGTATTAGTGAAGGTGTACCCTCCTAGGGTGGAGCAGGTGTGTGGGGAATGAGGGTATGTGAGTTGTGGGCGTAAGTGGCTCCTGGGATAAAATATCCTTTCTATTGTTCTATGCAACTTCCTTGTTATCCTTGCCAAGCCTAGAATTCCCTTGCCCCGTGGAATTTGATCCCAACTCGGGGGTGACCCACTGCTAAGCGTGATGAGCAGCATGCTCCAAGGCTGGGAGGTTCATGGAAGGTCTGCACGCAGTTGGTGGTCACCTATTAAAAGATAAGTACCAATTCTTTGTTCGTTGTATGATGTGTATTTGTATTTGCATTATAATTAATGAGTAATGCATGTATATATATGTTGCATGTAGGTGTTAATGTTGCTTCCGCATGAACAAGTGTATGAGTAGGGTATTGTCGTTTGTTTAATTGCATTCTATATATATATATATATATATATATATATATATATATATATATATATATATATATATATATAT
>ML794570.1:69856-105025 GCA_009831015.1 Picea engelmannii
CCAAAACTTTTATGGCAGAGGATGTACCAGTACCCCAAGGAAACTTTAGGTCATTCTCTTATGGACAACTTCAGAAAAAACTATACATCTGGATCACTCTAAAGAAATAATGTGCATAAAAGTTTATTTTTCCTTCAGACAAATCTTTAAAAGACATACAAAAGAAGAGTATATGCCTTCCAACCCAATACCATCCCACCCTGTAAAAAGGTTTTCAGACGAGCCTCCCCTGTCACCATGTAATGCACTCTTTAATACAAACCAAAATAGGTGACTATGGACAAGAAGCCTCTGATGGAAAAAGGGTTTAAGAGACTAACCCACCGGGATACTGAACAAGTCTGTTGGCAGCGGGTGTTGGTCTGTGGTATGACTAGGCAAACCCATCAGGGTACTGAACATGCTTGTTGGCAATGGGGCATTCTGCCTGGGGAAGGCACCTCTCACTAATTATCACAACTACCCCATCGGAGTATTGAACAAGCTTGCTGGCAATGGGTTCTGGTTGAAACATGTCTCATCTATACTTGTCTGATTGAAAAATCCACTTTTTGCCTTCTAAAACAAAAAGAGTAAAGGTCATTATTGGCTTTCATGAGATACAAAATCCCAGATGAGTTAGCAATATAATTCTCCAAGCAAATGTCCATTTGAGAATCACCCTAAGTCAACTTACCAGTCTGACATCTAAAGCCTACACTATCTAAGAAGGAAACTTCTTAAGAGTGGAGCCCTAACTAGGGAGCCTAATCTACTCATATTGTGAAATTTATCTATAACAACCAATGATAGTAAATCTTTGAAGCAAGATAGGTGGGATCTATTCTTCTGGAAAACATATATGTATTCCCATGTTTCACTGCTGAATGCTACCTCTGGCAATAATCCATTAAAAGCAGGGCAATTTCATTTTTGGCATGAGATGCAAACATATATGTATTCCCCTGTTTCACTGTTGAATGCTACCTCTGTCAATAATCCATTAAAAGCAGGGCAATTTCATTTTCTGGCATGAGATCATATGATAAGTGATAAGCTGTACTTCTAAAATTTGATTGGTTTCTTTTGCTCTTATCATCTTTCTCCATTATGATATAAAATGATTGAATCTTATTGCCTACAGATATACAACATCTTCGGCATGGGGGAAGGTCAAAGAGCCCCTTCAAAACTCTTTTCCAGACTTACATGATCACTCTGCAGAACCAAATACAAAACAAGATACGCACATCAGAAGTACAGGACATTCCCCTACCAAGTTTTCAAGAAGCTTCAGTCTAAAAGGATGAATTTTGACAATTTACAAACAGTCACACATACTATGGGCATCGATCATACAAAGGTGAAAGCAAAGGTAAAATGGTATTTATTTTCCTATGCTCATAAAACTACAATAAATATGAAAAGCTATACTAGATCCTACGACCTTAGTATTAAACCCATGCGCCTATCCCTCATACCTATATGCCTAAACCTAATTAATCCTCTCATAACTCTTGAACATGGTTAAAGGCAAAAATCATATCAAAATATGAAGCATGCATAACAATGATAAGCCACGAATATATTTTGTCCTCAAGCAAATTCATGAACCTGTCTTATACCATGAACCACGACCCAACATTAATTTCACCACCCGAACGTCCAATCACCTATTCTAAAATGATGCCCTGATACCTGATGTCTTATCCTCATCATTACAGTAACAGGTAAATATGAAATGGCTTATTTGATGGCGAAGCCATCCAGATAAGCCTCATTTGGTCATAATTTTTCCTTACAACACCCTCACTTAAACTTACCATTTGCAACACCATCACCATATTTCCCCCTRTCGTGAGCTTTTCTCTAGTTCCGAGCCTGCTCCTTTCCGGTACCAAACCCTCCATCAATTCACTAAACCCTTGTGMTAAAGCCCAATCATTTTCTCAACTTATAACGATGGTCGTTACGAGACACGAACCGGTTTTCCAAATTTATAGGGAAACYGAGAAATACCAATTATGTCAAGAAAAATATGCCAGATTAGGGTGGATACCATTTCTGGAAAAATTTACAGGCTGGAACGAGAAGATATCTYAGGAATTTATACAAGGTTATGATGGAGAGACAACACGTATAGGCAATCTACAACTGATAATTMATGAAGCAACCGTAAGGGAGGTTACGGGACTGCCTAGCARAGGAGCTAAATATTTCAAAGGYGTGGGAATTAAAAAAGAGATGTGCCAACAATTCTTGAAGGCAGATCATCAGCACCCCGACTGGAAGAAAGGGATCCCTAGAAACTACATCAAAGAAGAATACCATCCAATGATTACCAATCTTCAACGATTTGTCACCTATGAAGGCAGGTATGTCGTGACTTTCATTTATCACCTTAGGCTCCTATTGCATTTTGAAGGAGGCCCTGGAATCGACTTTCCCTGTTTTCTATGGATGAGTTTGAATAAAATGGTAAGGGGTGTTAAATCCATCTCCAAAATAGAAAAGGCTAGCATCTACCATCAAGGTTTCATTAAAATGCTAGTTTTGCATGAGCTTAGGAAACAAAGGATTAGTTGGAAAACCCTTATCACACAATACCTTCCCACATGAAACAAATATGTGGAGGAAACCCAACATGGTCCAAAGAAAAGTAAGGAACCCCAAGAGAAAAAGAGCAAGAAGGATAAAACAACTCCACCATCATCTAGGGCAGTGAGCCAACATGAAAAGGCAGGGTCCTCCTCCACAGTCAACAAGACTTCTAAAAGATTTGAATTAAAAGGTAAAAACAAATTAGTTGAGGAGACTTCCACGGTGGCAGTTGAGAAAGAGGACCATCAGAAAATGATGAAGAAAAGGAAGCCTAGCTCATAAACTAAAAGTAAACAGTCTGTGGCACAACCCCCTGTCACCATTTCACAATTAGAGAAGAAGAAAAGGAAGCCTGTGAGCATCCCTGATCCGGTACCTCCGTGTAAAAGAACTACAAGGAGCATGGGAAAGAAGGGAAAAACAATAGTTAGTCCTCATACACAGGAAGATCCAATCGACCTGACCTCCCCTTATGAGGATTTACAAATTCAAGACGACATCCCTAGTCTGACCGAAGAGCAAGCCACTATTACTCTATGTGGGATGAGGGAGGAAGTCGAGGAAAGGGAGTGCACCCAGCCAACAATGGTAGAATCAACAAAGAACTTGACAAGAGAACAAATGAAGAAAAGGATTGGGGAATTACAAAAACAAAATCAGGAACTCCAACAGGAAGTAAAGGAATATCAACTCTTGGATATATATATCAAAAAGGAAAATGAGCAGTTGAAAGCAACCAACCAACAAATTCAAGACGACCATGAAGAGACCTCTAACAAGCTCAAGAAGGTATTACGACTCCTACAATACGTTAGGGTCATCAAAAGGGAGCTAAGAGAAGAGGCTTCAGCCATCAATATCATTGATCCACCCAAGTAAAGAACACAATCTCAAGTTTTGAAAATTTTGGGTTTTGTTTTCAATTGCATGAGGACATGCAATGATTTTGGCATGGGGAAATGTTGAGACCTGAAATTGACATTCTCATTACCCTATTTTACTCTTCACCTATACCTTTTTAGACCTACCTAAAGCTTAAGTGAATGACAAGAACGCTACCAATTGCCAGTATTAAGGTCATAAGGTAAAGTATGGTTAATTCATGTATTTTGTGGTTTATTGAGTTAAGGAATTAAATATTTCATGTACTAATGCTCGATTTGTCATATGTGAATCTTTGACCCCTAGATGTTTAGCGTTCATGTACCAGCTATGTCATGATCCGGTACTTGTGCACCAAGATTGTTGCTGTTTAATCCGGTACCAAACGCGTCCAGTACTAAATCTTACCTGTGGTGATCCGGTACCAACGAACACTCTCTGTTGTGATCCGATACCAACGAACACGCTCTGTCATGATCCGGTACCACCTTTTGCGCCTTGTCGTGATCCGGTACCATCTGCCTGTTACGATCCAGTACTGATATGGAAGAGCCTAATGCATTAAGTTAAGTGCCAGATCTCGCCTAAGTCAATTGGTGGATGTCTATTCGTTTAACAAGGCTATGATAAGAACAATTTGTTAATTGCCTCATCCTCATGCACTTCGTGTCATGAGGACGAGGCTAAAGATGTAACATAATGATTAAACTTAAACAATTGAATGATTTGCAAATCACTTCACCTCCTTGTGTTTCACGATGCAGACTTTTAAAGTCGTGGCAAGGATGGTAGAAGAGTAGGAGAGTTAGCATATTATCAATATGTAAGCAGCGTATGATAGTATAGAACATTTATGAGTAAAGATTAATGGAATGTCATTTTATCTTCATATTATGATTATCTATGATTAAGAATGAGTTGAGTTGTTAAAGAGAGTTTTGATTTTATGTTTTGAAGAGTGAGTGAGAGTAATGTGTGTGTTAAAAGCAAGCTTCCTGTAGACTTCAACAGCTGACCTGTTGAAGCGGCAAGGGCCCACCGCCCAACAAAGGTCAGCCTCTTCGTAGATTAACATTAGTGTTTGTTTTCAATAGTATAAACATTGAATTAGTTAAAGTTTTAACTCTGTTAGATGATAGCGGTGTAGCTTAGATTAAGATTTCCATTCTATAATTGCTTAGATCTTTAATTGCTCTATTTTTGCATATGCTTTGTTTTTGTTCTCATGAGTTTGATTTCCTTGAGTGATCATAGCTGTTGGCAGCAATAGTCAAAACTACTTGGAGAAGAACTAGTGAAGTTCATTGTGAACCACAGCAGAACCAACATATTGACTGTTAAACTACCCATGCTATGTTGATTGACGTGTGATTTCCTTTCAGAAAGTGTGGATTGCATAATTAGTTTTTTGGGTCAGACATCAGAGTTGATCTATCAAATCGATTCCATCTCATACTTGCATGTGCCATAATGGAATAGATAGCCTCTCTCTGAAAGACAACCAAAGTGCATTATAGTTTGCTATTTTGATTTGTTTCCAGCATACATAATCTAGTTTGATTCTATACTCGTGACATTAGGAATTACCTTTCTTACTGGTGTCTTGTAACTCTGTTGATTACGAATCCTGAATTGATAATTAATGAGTGCATTATATTAGACATATAAGTAGCACAACAAGTGGCATGATGACATCACCCATGATGACATGGACTTCCTTAGTCCCACCACGTGTCAGTCAGAATGGAACTTTGACGACCATGTTAGCCAAAAGAAATCTGACATGTGGGTCCATGTGCCACCACCTTAATTGTTGACAGTCGTACTAGGTGGACTCGAAAGGTAAAGTAGATTGGAAATTCGGAGTTCGGGAGTTCGGCGTTCGAGAGAAATGGGGTATGCAAAGGTGAAATCTTTCGAATCCCGAAGTCCCGAAGTGATGTGGCCTGTTGATGTCACTAAGGATGACGTGGACACATGGGATGTGTGCCACATGTCAGTGAGTTAAGAACTGTTGTAAGATTGAAATGCAATTAAAATGTGGCATTATCACTCGCCTGATTGGACCACGTGTCGATTTTGTGTGTCCTACCATGTAGCACTCCTCGAGGTGGAACAAGGTAGTTAAATTTGGCGAAGAAGTTAGTTGGATCAGGCCCGCATTAACTTGGTCACGATCTATCAAGATCAAGGATCGAGAGGCATTGCAGAGATCGAAAATGCGTGACAAATAATTCTACAAGGCAGTCCCGCAATCCAAACCACGGTTTCCCAGAAGGGGTACGTGTCAGCATAGGGATAATTGCAGGACAATCGATGAGTTACTCCAAAACCGCCGACCCATGCCCTTGCAATTTGAAAAGTATAAAGTTTGATGCGACTTTTCGGTATCTTTTAGTTCAAGCACGAAAACCATGGGCCCTAGTGGACGCGTGGTGCCAGATCGTGAAGTCTGGAGACTAGACACTCCGAAAGAAATGGCTTGTGATAGAATGGGAGGAAGAAACCTCAAAGTTCTGTTACACTGAAGTAAAGTGACGTGATGATGTCATCGGGGTAACGTGGAAGTACGCGAAGACTCACGGTTCATGAGTTTTGGGTTGAGCAAAGGTGGAATCATTCGAAGTCCCAGAGCCCCGAAGCTCTGAAGTCCCAGAAACCTGAAGCTTGGAGTTCCATAGTGAGTATCAGTCATTGGATGTTGGGGGACGTGGACTGTTGATCCACCCTACTTCGTGAGTTCACCAATCCAGTACTCCGAGAGAATTGTTGTGATGTGCTTTGAAATTTGTCGAAGCCTGGAGCTCGAAGTTTTAGGGTTCCGAATAAGCGCCCAAATCATAAGCGTTGGGTCACAACCGTGGTCACATGCAAACTAAGGGCTGAAGAAAAGAGGCTAGCACCGAATGGTGAATTGTTACAGAACAGAACGAGGCTTAGAGATAGAATCGTGGGGATTCTTGATCGACGCAGACCCACCAAAAAATGGATTCTGATATTCTTTCTATTGAATCAAATTGTTTAAGTTCCTATGGAAGAAACCATAAGGAGAGAAAAATGCTTATATGATCAACAAAAAGAGAAGCCTACTTTCCAAAAAGCTTGGGAAGACAAGAAGAAGTTTAGGAGGGAACAAAGGCAAAAGGGAAACAAACCACCATTTTTTAGGAACATTCCTCAAGGACAACTGGTTTTGAGAGAGCCTAGGATGGCTGAGGTAGGTGGGCAAAGGCCAAAGCAGACACCTGTGGAATGTTGGGATTGTAAAGGAGATCATAGGTATAGAGATTGTCCTCACAGAGAGGACAAGATGAGAGTTGTTCACAATGTTCAACAAGTTGAAACAGTGGAGGACATGGGTAGGAGAGTACCAAGAATCTATATAGCCCTGAACAACAAGCAAGTTGAGTTTCAATCACACATGATTGAAGTTGAAGGTGGAACAAGAAGGCGCTTTGCAAGTTCAACCTGTGTGCATACTACACTGGAAGAGCAAGCAACTCCAAAATCGAGTCGTAAAGCTTGTAAAGGTTCAGTGGACCTGGTATGGTCTCGAGGACACAACATGGGAGCATGAAGATGTTATGTGGGTAGAGTACCCACATCTTTTTGAAGATTTTGGAAATCTTGTTGTTGTTGTGTAAAGAGTTGCACTGAGGACAGTGCAAAAATAAGGGGAGGGGATTGTAACACCCCAAGGTCGAGCCCTTGCTGAATTGCAATTATGTTTATAGGCTGGTGAGCTGAGTGGTTATAAGATGAGAGACTTATGTGTTTATTAGGCTGGTGAGCCAGATGCTAAGGCCAATGAGCCTGATTTGTATATGTAAATACACACATATCATTAATAAAATTACATTGTTGCGTGTAGACCCTCCACGAAGAAAGAGTTATGGGGGACTAAGCTCCACCAGGTGGGGAAGGGGCTAAGTGTCTAGGAATAGGGGATAATCTAGAGGGCTTACCTCTAAAGGAATAATATTATATTATTATTTCCTAGAATCTAAGGTTTGATATAACCATGTTGTCCTAAGTTCCAGGGGGAAAGGGGGGACGAGTGTTAAGTGGAACTCATGCGGCTTCAGGGAGACATGTGTCAACCTGAGCGCATGCAGTTTTAGGTGGGCAAGTCAGCTCGTTTGGGGGTTCGCTCACCATGCTCACGAGTCTCAAAATTATTACGACGATCACAGATCCTTCACCATTGTGTCTATACTCTCGCGAGGTTAGACACCTTGGAAGAGAGCCACACTCCCCACTGATGCACGCGCGATTGTAACCTGCAATTACTCAATGTCATCCTGTGTGTTTTTTCCTGTGAAGCCAGACGCATTTGTATTTTCCTGAGCTGTGATGTGTCTTAGCGTTTGGTTGTTTTCCACTTTCGGTGTCCATACCCGTTTACTGTTGCTGCCCTCACCCGTGTGTTAGCTGAATGTTGTTGTTGTATTGCTTAGGAGCTTAATTGAAGAAGCAGGTTATCAGGCCTGTGAGCAACTCTCCCATGTGAGAGAGTTTGCTGGGAAGTGAGTTCTCCCGGAGGGAGTCCCGTAGCAGCTACAGTACTCTAAGACTTCTGGTCCAGTCTGTTGCTAAAGCCCAAGGTAAGGGAGGTGTAGTAGTCGATGGACTTGTATTAGTGAAGGTGTACCTTCCTGGGGTGGAGCAGGCATGTGGGGAACGAGGGTCTGTGGGTTATGGGCATAAGTGGTTCATGGGATAAAAGATTCTTCCTGTTGTTATGTGCAACTTCCTTGTTGTCCTTGCTAAGCCTAGAATTCCCTTGCCCGATGGAGTTTAGTCCCAGCTCGGGGGTGACCCACTATTGAGCGTGATGAGCAATGTGGTCTAAGGCTGGGAGGTTTGTGGAAGGTCTATACACAGTTGGTGGTCACCTATTAAAAGATAAGTACCAATTCTTTGTTCATTGTGCTATGTATTTGTATTTGCATTATAATTAATGAGTAATGCATGTAAATATATATATGTTGCATGTAGGTGTTAATGTTGCTTCCGCATGAACATGTGTACGAGTAGGGTATTGTCGTCTATTTAATTGCATTATATATATATGTGTGTGTGTGTGTGTGTGTGTGTGTGTGAATACCAGATGTTATCTCTATCTTTCGGTTAAGTATTATATGTGATTATTTCCGCAAAGTTACTCGGTGGCATGGCCTGGCCTGTTGTTTAAGGCCGGGAATGTCACATAAATGGTATCAGAGCAGTAAAGGAAAAGCAAAGGTTGCTTCGGTAGCGTTACCCGGCCGGGGTCGTCGACCGGGGGATGTTACATAATGAATCATCAACAACATCAATAACACCCTCACCTCCTAGTTCATAATGGCTAGAGGTGGGAGAAGACAGTGAGGAAGATGCCTCTCCATTGAATGAGACACATTCAATGGAGGACACATAGACAACATAGCATTAAACTTTCATGGCAACCACCTTCCCTTCCCTTCCCCACAACCTTCATTTCTTTCAATTTTCAATTTTGGGTTTCCTTGTTGTTGTTGTTTTATATTTTCTCACCCAAAAAAATATGTGAGCTTAGAACATTAAATCATATTCATTGGCCAATTACAACTAATAGGAGAAAATAAAACTAACTCGAGAAAATAAAACAAGGAATTAATGCAAATTGCCTACATGTTCGCTACAAGGTGATTGCAATATTCCTTGTCAAACAGGGACTAAAAATGGTTTATGAGATTAAAGTCAACTTTAAAAGTAACCACCTTAACAATAACTCTTTAACAATGGCGTTGTCTAACTGTTCGAGGAAATGGCTTTTTTCTTGCCGGAATCCGACGACATAAATCTCCATGAATTCACTATTTTTTGTTCTTTAAATTCCATTTCTGAATTCAGAAATGGATTCAACATGCTGAAAAACCCATGGGGCACTCAGATTATACATAAATAATCACTCAAATCTATGAATCTAACAATTTCTCGCTGGATTTTGGGCAAGGATCCCTGGAAAATATCACCGGAAAAGAGTTATTTCGTAGAATGTTTAGACTACGACCTTTAACAGTACCCAAGTTCAATAAAAATATTATTTGTGGAAATGTTTTTATAAAATGATTTGTATGAGTGAAATGATAATTTTGTTTGTGTGTGTCAATTGGGTTTAGCTTGGGTGGTTGGGAGGAATGATTGTTATCCTCCCCACCCAAGTTTAATTATTGCAAGTGACATGTTGAGCTCTTAAGGAGTATATTGTTGTAATGGCTTTGAGCCCTGTTATTGACCGGTCTTGTGCCATGAAGATTCTAGGGTTTACCTTGGGTACGATCCTCAAAACTTAGCTAACTAATTCATAAAGTTAGTGGATGTGAGAAATGAAGATTATAATTCATAGAAAATAAAATTTTAAATTTTAATATAAAGTGAGAAACCTTATAATTTGAAATTAAAACGAAAATTAAAAAATATATATTTAGGATGGAGGCAAGAAGTAAAAGAGCATGAGAAAAATAAAAATCAAATCAAATTCAACAAAATAAAGTAAAGAAATAAATATGTAAGAAGAAAACAAAGGTTTAGAAGAGAAAATAGCAAACAAGGTGATGGATGATGAGCTTCCAAGATTAACTTAGTTTGTAGCCATCTTCACGATTGAAATTATTGGGGTGTTTTTCGATTTCTAGTGCTTCTTGAGTGATGTGTGAGGAATGATGGGGCACCAAAGGAAGAATTTTAGTTTGGTCAAAGCAAATAAGGTGTTTAGATTTAAATGAGTGTTCTTTTATAGATGACTTAGAGATGCAGTTGTGGGTAGTGTCAGCAATATGTTCTTTGAGATGGGATTTAAAAGATCTGTCGGTTTGTCCTATGTATGATTTGTCATAGGAGTAGGGAACTTTGTTAAATCCTAGGCCCAACATAGGGTCACATCATTATTTTGAAATCCGATAAAGGAAACACTATAATTATTATGAATACTTTCGACTATGAATCTAAACTTCTCAACCTTCTATCATCTTCCTCGTATAAACCCCTCACCAAAAACCCTATTAGTAGCATAACTAGCCTAGTCACCAAAGCTATCAAATCTTCTTATTTGGACCTCATCATTCAAAAATATCTCATTCCTCATAACCCTCAAACCCCCAGGATTTATGGTCAACCTAAAAATCATAAAAGAAAGACATCCCCCTAATACCTATAGTAAGTGTTATAGGATACCCTACTCATGCCCTCGTTCACTTTCTTGCTAACAAACTTCAGTCTTTCATTGGAAAAATTCCCTCCTTTATTAAGGATTCCTCGAATTTTATTCAAAAAACAAGGAATCATCATATGGATGATCAAGACATTATGGTCAGTTTCAATGTTGTGTCTTTATTCACCAAAATCTTTGTTCTAGAAGCCCTTGTCCTTATCTCTAAACTAGTTGACCCTGAAACCTTTAACCTCATTGAAATCTGTCTCACCTCTACTTTCTTCACCTTTAAAGGGATTTACTATTAACAAACTAAAGGTATTTCCATGAGGTCTTCCTTATCCCCAATGGTTGCCAACATTTTTATGGAACATTTTAAGACTTTAGCCTTAAACATTTGGAATTTTAAACCTAAATGTTGGTTTCGATTCGTTGATGGTACCTTCATTGTTTGGCCTCATGACCATCCCTCCCTTGTCTATTTCCTTGACCATCTTAACAACATTTCCCCCCATATTCAATTTACTATGGAAATGCAAAAGGACAATTATCTTCCCTTTTTGGATGTTCTATTATCTTGTCTTCTTGATGGGTCTTTTACCCACCAAGTTTATAGAAAAAAGTCGCATATTGATTGATACCTTCATCCCAATCACATCATCATCCATCCCAAAAATCTATTGTTCTTAAAACTCCTGTTACTTGGGCCATCCAAATCTCTACTCCTCGATTCCTTGATAATGAAAAAGCCCACCTGAACAAGGCCATTGTGGCCAATGGTTACTTTATATCTCAAATCAACAAAGCCTTATGCTCAGCCCGCAATCTTAAAACTAAAATCTCTACGCCCCTCTTCTTCGCCCCTAGCTCTCATTTCTCCCCTTTACATCCAGGGCACCACCGACCACATTTCTAAAATTTTAGCCAAAAAGAGTATCAACACCCTCTTCAAACCCTGTAAAACCCTTGAAATTTTATTCAAAATCGCTAAAGATAAAACTAACCCTATGTTGGGCCCAAGCTTTACCAAATTCTCTGCTCTTGTGGCAAATCATACATAGGACAAATTGACAAATCTTTCAAAGTTTGTCTCAAAGAACATATTACTGACACTACCCACAACTGCATCTCTAAATCAGATATAGTAGAACAATCCTTTAAATCTAAACACCTTATTTGTTTTAACCAAACTAAAATTCTTGCCTCGGTGCCCCATCATTTCTCATGCATCATTCAAGAAGCGTTGGAAATCGAAAAACACCCTAATGATTTCAATCTTGAAAATGGCTACAAACTAAGCTAGTCTTGGAAGCCCATCATTGCCCATCATTCATCACCTTAATTAGTATTTCCTCTTCTAAACCTTTGTCTTTTTCTTACATCTTTATTTTTTTACTTTATTTTATTGAATTTTATTTTTCTTATACTTTTACTTCCTACCTCCATCTAAATAAATAAAAAATCCTTTTAATTTCAAATTATAAAGTTTCTCACTTTGTATTAAAATTTTATTTTCTATAAATTGTAATCTTCATTTTTCACATCAACTAAATTTCTTAATCAACTAACTTTCTTATTTTTCACATCAACTAAATTTCTTAATCAACTAACTTTCTTAATCAATTGGCTAATCAATTATATGATTACATAATAATCTTTCATTTCATTTTATTTTATTTATCGTCTTCTTCAAAATAATCTTTTAATTTTAATATTAAATTAAGAGTTTTCTCTATTTTTAATTTTAAACCTTCTCATTATTAATTTAAATTATAAGCTTTTTCATTTCCAGCTTCTAATTTATATTTTTTACTTTGTTGTTGAGCCCCAAATATTTTGAAAATACCTGGTCTCCCTATGTTTTCTCACGGATTTGGAGAACCCCGAGAGAACATGGGGAAGCCAAACATTTTTGGAATATTGGGGGTTCAACAACAAGAACATTTATATTGGGGGTTCAACAACAAGAACATTTTTTGGAATATTGGGGGTCGGGGGGCTCAATAACAAGAGCATCATATAGACCCATTAAAGACATCACATGTCACTTACAAAGAATTGAACCTGGCTAAGAAGGGTAACAACCATTCCTCCCAACCATCCAAACTACATCCAATAAACAAACTCATATTTCATTTTAAAGATAAAAATATATATTCATACACATTTTCCAAATATTAAATATTTAATTATATAGTATAATTAGTTATATTTAAATAGTTGCTTCCAAATATTAAATATCAAACCATAAATTATAATAAGTTAAACTCATATTTCATTTAAAGGATAAAAATTTATATTCATACATTAGTGTTTTTTAAATATTAAATATTTAATTATAGAATATAATTAGTTATACTTACTTTCATTTTGATTTTTTTTTTTTAAACAAATATATTTTGATTCTAAAATAATGAATATTTCTGGTTTAGAGAATTAGTTTGAGCGATTGAGCAACTAACTTGCTCAATCGCTCAAACTAACTTTCTAAACTAAAAATATTCATCAATATCCTTATTAAGTCAATATATACTAATGTAACTAGAAAGTTAGTTTGAGCGATTGCTCAAACTAACTTTCTAAATTAGAAATATTCATCAATATCTTTATTAAGTTAATATATACTAATTTACATGATCTACTATATATTAAGCAACATTTTTATAATATATAAAAAAAGGGAAAGAAAAAGTCAATTGGAATAACGGTAGATTAAACGTTTTATGAAATGACAATTTTTTTTTCTGGGGACATTTATCCAAAATTCGATGAGAAATTGTTAGATTCGGAAATTTGAGTGATTATTTCTGTATAATCCGAGTGTTTCAGGGGTTTTTCAACATGTTGAATCCATTTTTGCATTCAGAAATGGATTTTGAACAACAAAAAATAGTGAATTGTGTAAATTTATATCATCAAATTCCAACCGAAAAAACTATTTCATAGAACAGCTAAACAACACCACTATGATTTATTAATAAATTAATATTATTATTATAATGATAATAATTTGGATTTCAAATTTAATGGATATTTCTTCTCATCGTTGACCATATCTTCTTAACATGTGAAGTTATGTTAATATAACATATATTAATTATATGTTAATATAAAAGTTTTGTTAATGATTACTTATGTGAATAAGGTCAAGTATAAGTATTGAGTGATTTTAACATAATAGATATTTATTTATGGTGATTTTGTAACCAAAAGGTCATTGTGTTATTAATAGCATAAGAAATTCAACCTCTACAATTAAAAGGTTTAACCAATCTAAAAACAAAGAGTGAAAGAAAGAAAAGAAAGGTGAGTTATTATAATAAATTGTAAGGGAGAGTCGTGAAAGGTGAGTTAGGTTGTGAGAGTGTAACATTGTTACAACCCTCACTTAGGTTTGAATCATCAAGGAAGTGGTGTGTTTTCCCTTCACTCCCATAAGGGGATCATTGTAAAGTAGAAGAGTGATGGCCATTAAATCGGGCTTAACCTCCCACCTCTAAGTGTCAAATAGTGTCCCACTTATTAATAAATGGTGGATGCCCAACAATTAAAACTCTTGGATCATCATGCCAAACAAATTTATATGTTAAAGACAAGGATGGCATTATTAGTGCATTATGTCTTTAAGGTCACGGGTTCCCTGCAATGTTAGTACATCCATGAGCACATGCATATCAAAAACTTCTTATTTCCATATAAATTATGTCTCTATAAGGTGTGGAAGATAGGATGTGTTAGTGCAAGGTCAATAAACATATTTACAAACCAATAAGGGATTAAGTGAAATCTTGAATGCGAAAAAATATAACGTATATGTCTTAAGGGACACCCATGGGAATAGTTCAACCAAATGAAGAATGCCTCGAGGTGAATTGGGTTTGTCTTGCTTAGATTGTGTGGTATTGATGGGTTTTTGTAAATTGTGTTAATCTAATTCTTTGTCGAGGTTAATGATATAGATTTAGGAGCGGAATGAACTGATTAAAAGACCAAATAAAATAAACACAAAGATATGAAGAACAACACAGATATTCAGTGAACAATATCTTCTATTGAATAAATGAAATAGGCTGAAATTGTAAAACTGCAGAACTGAAACACTTGCTCGAATGGTGGTAGCTATCTCTGAGAAGAGATGTGGCTGCTACACACATCCGTCTGAGAAAAATCATTACAACGAGGCTCCAGAGGCCTTTTTAACATTACTTATGAATGGCAAAACCCTAGACATCCAAAAACCTAACCCTAGGAGATGAAACACCAAAAGTTATGTGGCCCCCTATGGGTAAGTTGGTACTTCAACTTCTCGGGGTCGTAAATTTTGCATACGACCTCCATTTTAGGCGCATGATAGTCGTAAAGGTCTTTCAGAGAACTACACATTACACCGTCAAACTGTGACTCTGTCTACAGTTTGACTGTGGCAAGCCAAAAAACATTGTTTAGGGCTCCAAAACGGCCCTGGAAGTACAACAAGATGTGCTGACATGAAAACATACAAAATAAGCCAGTTAGATTAGGTAAGAGGCCGCCAATATCCACCTGAAAGATGTGTAGGGCTTTAGACAACACCATAAGTGTAGAACCCACAATTACCAAGAAGTATAGAAGAACGTGTTGAACTAAAAACTGACAAAAGGAGTTAGTTGAAATAGGTGGGTGGCCACCAATATCCACCTGGATCAATCCTCCCCCCTTATGAAGCAATGGTCTCCATTGCGTTGAGTTCCCTCATCAGGTGAGGAAACTTCTACTGGATTTGGCCCCGAGTGAGCCACTTTCCTTGGTGTAGAAGTTGCCTTGCCTTGACAATCGAATAAAGTTGGATCCTCTGCTGGTGAGTGCCCTTGACCTATGTGTCCACTATCTCATAAGTGGATGCATGTTCCATGCAGTCAGGGTTGAGCTCTGTTGGTGTCGGTTGTTTTGTGATCTCTGAGGTGTCCAATAATGGTGGAAAATATGGCCGAAGGAGGTCCACATTGAACACTGGGTGCAAGCCAAGGAATGGTGGAGTGTTGAGCTCAAAAGCATTGTTACCCACGACCTTGGTGATGGTGTAAGGCACATAGCGAAGTGGGCGGAGCTTCCGATGGGGCCCTGTAAGATGCTCCTTTTGCAAGTGTAACCAGACCTTGTCTCCAACCTGAAACTGGTGCGGTACCATGTGTTGATCACGGCGCTGCTTGTACTTAGCATTGGCTTTCTGTAAAATCTCATGGACCTGTTGGTGGATGTGATGAATCCACTCAATGAATCTGGTGGCTTTGTTGGTCTTAGACTGAACATGGGAAGAGTATATATGTGTGGTTTCCAGAGGTAGTGCAACATCAATGAGACCCAAGGGTTGGAATCCCAGTCCCACCTGAAATGGGCTATGGTCGGTGGAGCTATGGAGAGGCATGTTGTAACTATGTTGAACATAGGGGAGGCTCTCATCCCATGTACATGGATTCTTAGAGTTGTACATGTGCAGGATGTGCACAATCATCCGATTGACAACCTATGTTTGGTCACCTGTTTGGGGGTGGAAAGTAGTGGATTTAGTGAGTTTGGTGTCCAACAATGACCAGATACTTGACTAAAATGTGTTGAGGAACCTGTTGTCCCGGTTGGAGATGATGGTCTATGGTATCCCAAAATGGACCCACACTTGTTTGAAGAAGAGCTTGGCAATATCTGTCATTGTGATGTTCTTCTTGCAGGCTGTGAGGATGGCCATCTTCAAAAACCGATGAACCACCACAAATACACAATCATTGCCTTGCTTGGTGGACGGAAGGGCAGACATGTAATCCATCGAGATGGATTCCCAAGGCTTCTTGGGGATAGGAAGAGGGGTGTATAAGCATTGCTTCTTGATGGTTGGCTTGGAAATTACACAGACAGTGCAAGACCTGATATACTTGCTCACGTCATGTCGAAGTTTTGGCCAATAAAAATGTTTCTGGAGAATGGCTACAATTTTATCCACGCTAAAATGTCCTGCCACCTGACTGTAGCGGGCTTCCCAAATAAACTTTGCATGCTCTCTTGCAGGAACACAAAGATGGCCCAGATGGCATAACAACCCATCATGAATGTGAAACTCGGTGATAGTCATGCTTGTACCCAAGAGTTGATAGGTGGTGGTGAAGTCCGGATCTTGTTGATAAAGTGGGGGCCACTCAAATGCCTCATGTCCACAGGAATGGAGCACAGTCGTGAGTGCATCCACAGGAGGTCGACTGAGGCAGTCAACGGCATGATTTGTGCTCCATGTGTTATACTTGATGTTGAGATGGAACTGTTACAGGTAGGTGGACCACTTTTGATGGCGATCGTTCTGCAACTTCACCTGTGTCTGTATGAACTGTAGAGGCTTGTGATCAGTGTGGATGATCGTCTCCTTTCCCAAAATGTACAATGGAATACATTTCATTGTCATAGGTGGGGTATTTTCGACAATATCTGAGAGTGTCTCACTATGGTATGCCATTATATGACCATGATGAGTGAGAACTGCACTTACAACATAGTCAGATGCATGAGACTCAATCTCGAGCGGTTGTTGCAGATCCAGCAAGGAGAGTACTTGAGATGAGCACAAGTGATGCTTCAAATCATCAAATGTTCATTGTTGTTCCTTCCCCCACATGAACTTTGCCCTGCCATTACCCTTGGTCACGTGGCTGAGGGCCCATGCAATATGGGAGAATTGCAACACGAACCGTCGGTAGAAATTAGCCAGTCCTAAGAAGCTCCGAAGCTCGATTAGTGTGGTCGGGGCTGGCCAGTCACGGATGACGTGGATATTCGCGGGATCAACATGTACCCGATGCTCATCAACAATGTAGCCCAAGTATTGGACCATGTTCATGCCAAAGGAACATTTTTCCAAGTTGGCATATAGCTTGTGCTACCGTAGAGTGCTCAAAACTTGTTGAATATGCTGCATGTGCTCCTCCCAAGTTATGTTGAAGATGAGGATGTCACCACAAAAGAGTTGGTGAAGGGTATCAATACATCATCCATCAAGCTCATGAAAGTGGTTGGTGCATTTCTTAGGCCAAAGGACATGCCCAACCATTCGAAGAGACCTTCTTTAGATTTGAAAGTTGTCTTCCATACATCAGTTGGTTCAATGGGAACTTGGTGGTAACCAAACTTCAGGTCAATCTTGCTGAATAACTTTCCCCCCTTGAGTTGGTCAAGAAGGTCACCAATCTTGGGAATTGGGTACCAATTTTTTACTGTGATTTTGTTTAATGCTCTGTAATCAATGCAGATTTTCCAGGTCCCGTCCTTCTTCTGCACTAGTACAATCGGGCTTCCGCAAGGGGAGGAGTTGGGTTTGATGTGCCCCTTTTGAAGAAGCCCTTGGATCTAACGCTTGATTTTGTCATTTTCCATCAACGAGTGACGATAGACTGGTCCATTAAGTATAGGTGCATTGGGGGTTAGATCAATTGGATGCTTGACTTGGTAGTGCATCGGTACCCCAATGGGTGAGGATAAGATGTCTCTGTACTCTTCCACGATCACGTCCACTTGCTTCTGCTACAAAGAGAGGCTTTGTGTAGAGGCCATAGATGTGGCAACGACCTTCTGCTTACTATGAGCCCGGATCACAAAGAAGACGAACTTCCCGGTCTGTGAAATGACCTTAGCAAAGATTAAAGAAATAGCGGTAGGAAGCACTACATTTGGTATCCTGTACAATTGTCTACCCAAAGTAATAATAACATTGTGAGGTCTAGACTCATACACAACATGACGCTTCCACAAATGTGGTTGTCCTAAAAGAACATCGCAAACTTCAAGGGGAGCAATATCACACAATAGCTCATCTTTGAAGGGCTTGATGTCGTAGGGCATACGACACTATTGGTTAACACATAGATCTCTTCCTTGGCGAAGCTAGCCTATGGTGTAGGGATGCGGGTGTGGTATCGTTGGCAGGTCCAGCCGCTTGATGACCTCTGTTGAGATTAGGTTCTTCTGATTGTCGCTATCGATAATGAAATGAAGTGGAGCCCCCCTCACCCACATATGTGAGTGAAAGAGGCGTTCCCCTTCCTCTAGTTGTTCTGGTTCGCTTGGTTGGACTTTGGTGGTAGTGACAGTAGCACTGGGTTCAACATTGATAATCTGCTTCCCTCCTTCTAGATTTGATTCAGAATAAGAATCGGCCTCTGACTCGGAAGCCTTCAGCTCGACCACGAGTCACTACTTGGACAACATTCTTCAGTGTTGTGCTAAGGGCTTTTATGGTATTCACACCATTTTTCTGTGTCCTTCATCTTCTCATTGCCCTTCTTGTGTTGTGGCTTGGACTGGTTGTCCTGAGAGTGGTCATCTTTGCTCTGTCCCTTGCTGTGTGGGTTGGGGCCACCTTTTCCCTACTTCGGCTATGAGGAGTTTGTAGATCCAAACTCTCGCCTCTTTTGCTTAAATTTATGCTCGATCTTGATAGCATATCTATAAGTCATACCCAATGAGGCGATGTCCAGAAACTCCATTTCTGTTTGAATGTATCTATGCAAACAACTGTGGTATTTGAGTACCAGATGTTGTTTAGAGTCTTTGATATCTAACTTGGTGCGCAAGGTATGGAAAATATTGGTGAAATCTAGTACTTTCTGGTCCCTTTCCTGATGCAGGGTGGTCCATCTAGTGTATTGGTTCTCGTAGCTTCCAACAGGGTAGTAATGTTCTTTAATGGCATCCCAGAAGGAATCCCATGTAGGGGCAACCACAAATATTGCAGATTCCTCTATGGCCCTTTGCTCAGAGTAAGTGTCCCACCAGTCCTTAACATGGGGGACAACCTTGAGGAGTGCAAAAGTAATCTTTTCCCTATTGAAAAAATTATGGATCGAAAAATACCCTTCGAGCATATTTAACCATTTATCTACAACATCCACATCTATCAATCCTTCAAATAATGGAATATCAAAATTTACTTGTACCTTGAGGGGGGTTGCATGGTCACTTGATGAAGATGATTCTCCCATGGGCAGCCGCCGAAGTATCTGCGCAAATTTGTCCATCATTTCGTTCCTTTGTCACACAAGGGCTTCCTCGAGCAACATTTTAAAAGGATCTCCTGCTCCATCATCTTTCTTTTCGTCTCTCATGGGTTTTTGTCGGGCTCGACACGACCGATCTTACAACACATCGATTGGTTCGAGTCCCAACTTCTTGTACCTAGATCTTGTCAGATACATGCACGAAGAAAAATAAATGAAGAGCAGACCGCTCTGATACCACTAATCTGGATTTAGGAGCAGAACAGACTAATTAATAGAATGAATACAATAAACACAGAGATATGAAGAACAACACAGATATTCAGTGAACAATATCTTCTATTGAATAAATGAAATAAGTTGAAATTGTAAAACTGCAGAATGAAAACACTTGCTCGAATGGTGGTAGTTATCTCCGAGAAGAGATGTGGCTACTACGTGCATTCGTCTGAGAAAAATCATTACAATGAGGCTCCATAGGCCTTTTTAACATTACTTATGAATGCCAAAACCCTAAACATCCAAAAACCTAACCCTAGGAGATGAAACGCCAAAAGTTATGTGGGCCCCTATGGGTAAGTTGGTACTTCAACTTTCTGGGGTCATAACTTTTTCATACGACCTCTGTTTTAGGCGCGTGATAGCCCGTTGGAAAGGCCTTTTAGAGAACTACACATTACATTGTCAAACTCTAACTTTGTCTACAATTTGACAATGGTGAGCCAAAAAAACTCTGTTTAGGGCTCCAAAACAACCATGGAAGTACAACAAGATGTGTTGACATGAAAACATACAAAATAAGCCAGTTGGATTAGGTGAGAGGCCACCAGTATCCACCTAGAAGATTTGTAGGGCTTCAGACAAGCCCAGAAGTGTAAAACCCACAAATACAAAGAAGTACAGAAGAACGTGTTGAACTAAAAACTGACAAAAGGAGTCAGTTGGAATAGGTGGGTGGCCACCAATATCCACCTGGATCAGTTAAAAACAACTATGTGTGCATTTCATATAAAATTACTCATAATGACTCAACTATAAATGTAATTTGGAAAATCCCCTCGATGAGGTGTTAGGTAAGCATTACTACGAGGATGACATGCATCAGGAGAGGGTACATATGGAGGTAACGTCAAGCATGTGTGAAGGAATTGAGGAGATAGGGGAGAGGGTGGTGGAGGTATGGAGCCATCATGTCTCACCCTCCATTCACTAAAGATAAGGTGATTCTCCTTTGGCAAGGACAAACATTTATCGATGGCATCATGGTGGAAGTAGGCATGGATACAATGTGGTTTATGATGATCTAAGACATGATAGGTAGCATTCATGATAGAAATAAGGCCATGGAAACCATGCAAGGAGAGGGACATATGCTGTAACAATGGGTTTATATGTATGTAATGCTAGTTGATAGCTCAATCTTTTAGCACTTGAAGTTGGCACCCTAGAATTTGAATTGGGCTCTACGGAATTCGAATTAGGCTCTTAGCTTACCTATCTTTGGATGTTACTCTTGGTTCATCAAAGGTGGTCTATCTCTATGATAATCAACACTATTTTTTTGGTTAAAAAGAATGGTAAGTAAAAGGCAGATGGATGAAGGGGAAAACAGTTAGGAAATTCTCAAAGGGAGGGCAAGGAAATGTTCGGAGAACATAACCCCTCCACAAAGATATTTGAGGAATAGGGTGAAGTCATCAGCAATGGAGGCAACAACAACCTTTAACAGTTGATTTTGAGAGGAGGTAAAAAAGGAAGTGGAGAAAATTGAAAGCAGAGTTAGGGAACAGAGGGGCATGACACGTAGCATGTAGGTCGATGAGGGGATTTTCTAGTGGATTCTAGACACTAACGTTTCTTGCAATAGAGATACCAAATTCCTAAAGCTAGTGGACACTTACTAGCATTTGAAGACACTCATTACCATGAATGTGGAGGCAAAAGTCCAACAACAAAATGAAGCCCTCGTCAAATTGAACCAGTTGGACTTGAAATTGGACCATTTCAATTAGAAATACAAAAACCTGATCAATGTGTCTAAGGCAAGGCGCAAGGATCTAGATGAGGATGGACAACCTGTTGGGATGAAGAAGAGGAGCAAGGCAACATGGAAGTAGTCCAATATGAAGAAACTTATAGGACCAACCCTAGGGAGGACACAACTCCCATCTTAATCAATGTTGGTTCAGGTTGTAATGATTACCCTTTATCAAACCAGGTTTATATGTTGGATTTTGTTTTCTTTTGATCTATATCTATGGAGGTTAACTATTGTCAGTAGTTTCACTCTAACTTTACATGGCCAACATAGAAACCTAGTTTGATGAAGGCTAAAATTCAGTTGTTGTATTTCTATTGTTATATTAGTATTGTCGTCTAAACTCTTTAATTGTAATTGTAGCCTTGGTCTCTTATATATACACCAAGGAGACCTAGTTTTAGGATCATCTCATCTTGTACATTTGTTATATTGTAAAAGGATGTTGCCACCTTGAAGAGGCATCACATTCATTCTTCTCTCTTTATCAAGGCATGTACTTACTTCTCTTTCTTTTTTTATGCTATTTTGGTCATTTGGTGCATACCATTTGGTGTCAGAGCATACGATCCTAGGGTTTTTCTCCTTCAAGTGAGTCAGATTGGCGTTTTCACTATAATTTTTTTTGGAGAAGTTTTAGACTATGAAATTTCCAAGATATCGAGGTGACATAGCAAAGTACTTTTGGTAAAAATTTCAAGTACTGGTCCATTATACTTTAAGAAATATAGCCTGTGGAAGTTAGGGTTTGTGACTAGTCATGAAATCAATTTCAAACAAGTCATATTGGGATTTTCGCTGTATTTTTTTTTAGCAAGGTTTCAGACTATAAAATTTTCAAAGTCATAATGAGACATAGCAAAGTACTTGTGGTAAAAAATTCAAGTTTTAGATCATTTTACTTTCTCAGATATAAGCTATGAAAATTATAATTTTTTTACTAGTCATAAAGCTAGTCTCAAACACGTGTTCTTGGTAGAACTATCATATATTAAGCTTGAAAAGTCCAATTTGAGTGCCACTAGTTCCTTTGGAAATAAGAAAAAACCATATTATTTGATCCAGATTATTTTCGACACGAAATGAGAGCGGAGATATAATAAAGAAATGTATAGAGATATCCCAGATATCCAATATTATAACATAAATGTATCAGAGATGAAACCATAAACACAGATATACAATAATACACAATTTTTTGTTAATGAGCAAAAATGTACAAAGACTGTAAAATACAGAGTGAAAGACTCGCTAGAATGGTGGCAGTTTATCTATGAGAAAAAATGTGACGGCTACTCGCATTTGTGAGAAGATGATTTTACAATGAGGCTCCAAAGGCCTTTTTATCATAAAGAAAATACAAAACCCTAATCCCGGAAGATGAAAATCCAACAGTTTTGTGGACCCCGTTTTGGGTAGTTTGGTGTATCAACTTCGCAGGGGCGTAACTTTGGCATATGATCTCCGTTTGGGGCGCACGATAGCTCGTTGGAAAGGTATCATCGAGGGGATTCATTTTGGGGGCTCAATGAAAGCCTTTGATTATCATTTAAAAGCTCGATCCTGAAAAACCTTTATTTAGGCCCTCAAAATGGCCCCGGAAGTTAAAAACTGCTAAAAATAGTAAATTGCCAAAATTGCCAGAGAACTGTTTTGAGTGAGTTGGAAAAGGTGGGTGGCCACCAATATCCACCTGGATCATTACTATAGGTAAGAATTTCATAATTAGATCTGAAATGTTGAACATGTTACATTCCATACAATTTTGATATCTAGAAAGGGATAAGAATCAACAAGTTTTGGGAATGTTACCATAACTTTCACTTAACACGTCAAATTTTGGTTGGACCTAAGGTGTTGCAAAGAAGACATGTAAGAGTACTACATGAAAAAATTTCATACTTACATGGGCCAAAATTTCATAGATACATCAAGACAAAGTCAACTAGCAATATAGTCTCAAAATTAAGGTTTTAAAGGTACACAACTTACAACTCGCTTAGTTTTTTATTAGAAGATCTGTTTTTGGTGATACAAAATTTGTGATAAAGAGAAACTAGGACTCATGAAGAAAATGAAGAGATATAGAACCTATTATCCCCTAGCCTAGGCACAACTAAGGAGATTATGTCTCGAGGCCTACAAGTCTTAGACATGGAGTACCGAGAGCCATATTGAATTGAGCCTCATCCTGGAGGGCCCATCCTTCTTCTTTAGTGCCTCCATCCTGTCAGCAACAACATCATTCATACCATTGGCATGGCCCTTCAACAGCAGTGGATCTTTCTCCACGAGGTAATGAGTCCGGGTATCATGGTATGTGTCACTCTGATTCTCAAAACATTTGAATATATGCATTTAATTCCTTTTACTTCATGACGTGTGCTTGGACTTTATGCATTTCCACTTGTCCACACCTGGGGGGGGATGACATGATGCCCTAGAAAGTTGATTCCCTTAGTATTGATTTGCCACTGGGTGGGGTCATGAAAGCTCATCGTCCATTCTCACCATACTTATCACTTTCCATCATCTTCCCTCTCATCCACCCCCAACATCGGTTCAAGCATTGGGTTTGCCAAGCTAGCAAAGGGTTGTACGTTTCCTTGTGGGAAGAAGGGGCTAAAGGCCTAGGGGGTAAAAGTAGATGGCAAAAGATAAAAGTTGAAAGAAGAAAACCTTCAGATGCTTCACCTAGGGATCCCCGAGAAAGCAATAAAAGGCTTCTCGATAAGAAAAAGGAGGGACCCATAAAATAAATAAACTCAAGACTTAGTTGGAGGATAGGGTGTCTCATCACAAGCCAACCTATTAGGTCCATGGGCATGTAGTGGCATGACACTGCCATTCAGTTGGTCACCACGTCAGGGTAGTGGCTCTTGGTAGCATGGCCAAGAGAAAGGGGGTCTCATCACGAGCCAACCTTCTCATCTCCGTGAAATGCTTATGGGTAACATTGTCACCATTGGTCACAACGTTGTGGCAGTGTCCCCCAGCTATTCTCTTGAAAGAAAAAGCAATGAGACAAAGAGAAAAAAAGACATTGAATGGGCTAGGAAACATTTGCATCCAGAACAAGGTGCAACTCACCCTCTTTAAAGGCACCCACATGCAAGCCCTACATTTCCCTGTCATCACTGCACCCTTTGCCCAAACATCCCCTTACCATCTCATCCACTTACATGACCTGGATTGGCCTTCACCTGGAAACATCCCACATCCAATGAGAATTAGCCCAATAAGACCTCCTAAAACCTTCTCCAAATTTGGCTTGTAGGATAATATAACGTCTTTGAGCACTTGTCTCAGAAAGGGGGTTTTCATGCATATGTTTAGATAACTTGATTATTAGACGTGATTGACATTGCTATGATCCCTGTGACTTATGATCCCATGGAGGTCGTACTTGTTATTACTGTAGGGCCATACCCGATGGATAGGTACACATGGGGAGATGATTAGTTCAGACCTCCATAGGGATAAAATCCCACTAGATGGATGTTGAGACCCTAGCAAGGGGCAGACACATATCATAGGCTTGCACCAGAGAGAGAGGAGGATGTTCCACCAGAGACAACCTGGCAGGCCTGGACCCAGGGGGGTTTTTTCCCTCCCACCATGATGTTGGCCTTGGAAGGCCCATGATGTCACCTCTATGACCCTTGACGTCACCCAATGTTTGATGGACACGATGGAGGCAGTTGTGTGCCAAGTGGCACGTGTGGCTTGATCTAGAGGCCTTGGGAGGCCTAACGTTTTGCTCCTAGAGGCCAATGTTTCACCTRGGAGGCCCAACGTTACCCTAGAAGGGCATGACGTCACCTATTTTGCTTGATCTAGGGTTTAATTTGTCAATTTTATGTAAAAAYTGGATATTACATGTAAACTGGCCATGTTGGCCTTTTTTGACCTAATTTTGTAAATTAAAGGTCATTTTCACGATATAAATAAGGGTTTTTGCCCTTGTATTTTTCATCATCTTTCACTCAAACAAGTGAGGTCTGAAATTTGCRYCCTACTTAGGGTTTATTGGCTGAAATTTGGTGCGCACTTCTTGGAGGAGGCTAAATCTTGGTGTTTTTTGGCATTTTTCTTGGTGGAAAGTCTCCAACTAGGCCTATTGCTAGATTATTCTTGGTGAATGTAAGTAGATTTTTGAAATTTTTCTTACTTTGAATGGTTATKKTACATTTATTTTGCATTTCTTCCAAGATTATGAAATTGCTAGCTTAAAACCCTAGGAGGTCAAAGCACATGTTATTGTTCTTGCCTTAACAACTTTTCACCTACTAGATTGTGCTAGAAACTCTACTTTCTTGAAGCATTGTGCTAAGGGCCCTACCATTGTAGTACCTTAGCATCACTTGCTTCATCAAGTCATCATTTAATCAATCCTTGAGCTAAAGAAGGAGAAAAATCGCTAGGGCCTAGGGTTACCTGCTTCCTAGTGGCCATTTTCGTCCTAGGGTTTAGTGATTAAGGCCTTGGGTTACCAACACCTCAATCATTGACTTTCTTGTCTCTAGCTCTCACATTATCATTTGTTCCTTCAAGATTGCCACTGCTAAAAGTGACTTCATTAACCCTAAAGACATTGATCTAGGCCTTACACTTGATTGATTGATGAAAACAACTCTTAAAACCTTTACCTCAAGCTATCTACTAACTTTTCCTGACCCTAGAATATACTAATTTACTAACCTACTTGATGTTGTTACAAAAGTAAGCTACAACCATTTATTGCAGCAATAAAATCACTTAAAAGCAATTGCAAAGTTGATTTATACATTGCCTAATTAGCTTCTGACAACTGCTAGTACATTTCTATTATTGAGTTATTATTTTTGGTCATTGTGAAGCTCTTATCTTGTAAACATAGTTGTTATAAAATTTTGTTTGCTTTATCTTGCATTGACTATTTCTTTTATCGACAAGTCCATGGTTTTATGAAGCACTAACATCAAATTGTACTTGCAAAAGATATTATTTTCTTGTTTTTTTGTTATGGGCAGGTACATCTAAGCATATCTTTACTTCATTGATTAAAACCTTGGGACTTTCTGATTAGTGTGACTTGTGAGAGGGGATACCTTTTATAGAAACTTTAACCTTTGCCTTCTCAAACCCACAGGTCACCGGGGACGTCTCCCCTGGGATATCATCCCTAAATAGAAAGAGGTATCTTATTAAGGTGACAATGATAAGATAACCTCATGTTATGCTAATTTGCCTTCCCTTAGCCTTTTCCTTTGGGACAAGTACAAATTGTGTGATAAAATTTTGGCACCGTTGCTGGGGAACACTGAGTCAATTCTCCTAAAATACGACATTTTTTGGTAAGCCTTTACTTTGCAAAGCTTACACGGTGACTCCACTAAGGGTGATCCCCTCATCCCTTTCATAATTTCAAGAAAATTATTTAGCGACTCCACTAATGACAAAACCAACCATGACTTCTCAATGGGACCCAGGAAATTTCAAACCCTTAGACATGAGTAAAATCTTAGGATACCCTCGACAAATGCCCCTGAAATATGTGAAATGGCTCCCTAAATTTACTGGTAGTGTTGGGGAGAGAGTCGACTATCACATGGGTGATTTTTGGGCTTTCTTTCAATTCCACCCTATCAGTGACGATGCTGAATATTTGGCAATGAAACTCTTCTCTGCCACTCTTCATGGCAATGCTAGGAAGTGGCATGACAACCTCCATGATGCTAGGATCATGTCTATGGAACAATTGGAAGAAATTTTTCTCAAAACATGGGGTATTAAGTTGGAAAACATCCCGGTACTACTAAAAATACTCGAGCATATAAAACAAACTAAGAATGAAACTGTCAAACAGTTCCAGGATAGGTTTAAGGACATACTATTTCAAATTCCTGGAAGCCATCATCCAGAAGACAAGTACCTCGTTTATCTCTATACCAATGCACTCTTAGTGCATTTAGGGTTTCCCCTTAGTAAAAAAGGGCCCTAAAATGGTCCATGAGGCTCACGACATGGCTAGAGAAACCGAGACAAATATCACCTTATCCCAGGAAGGACAACTATTTACCCAAGACACTCTTAGTTTGGAGAGATTAGTTTCCCTTGAGACCTTTACTGTTGATTTCCAAGAAGAAGGGGAACAAATCATCGACCAACAAGAGGGTAAGGAGGAGGATATTGATGAGGTTTTCCAATCCAAGAAGGAAGGACAAAGGATTACTCATTCTTCTGCCAAGAACAATGAAGACGTGGTTGGGGAGATAGAACCTAAGGACATCAAAAACAACGATGAAGTATTGATGTGTCCTCCTCCTTCTGATGAAGCCATCCAAAATACCATTTTTCCTACACAAGAGAAAGAGGATGAGGTTAATCACTTTCCTTTTCAGGATTTTGATAATACCTTATTCTATGATTCATAGAGTGAAGGAGAAATAAAATCCTCATGCAAGGTAGAGTCTCCTTGTTGTACAGTTGAAGATGTAGGGGAAAGTCATGAGGGCGAAACAATGATGCATGATGTCTCATTTGATCAAGTCACCCAAGTCCTCTAAGCTCCTGCGCAAGAAGAAATAAACATGGTGAGTTACCCTCCTTTCCAAAATTTTAATGATTCTTTATTTTATGATATGGAAAGTGAAGAGGTTCCAGAGGAGCCCATGGATGCTTTAAAACCTTCATGTTATGATGAATATAGTGACATTGTTGATAATATTGATGAGTTCATACATGTTGGAATGAGTAAGTGGTATGTAATTGGTTCTAATAAGGATCCCATTTACAACATTGAAGGTCATTTCCAAAAGTTGCCTTTGCAACTATCATATGAGGTTACTAATTTTGACAATTGGAAATGAGGATATGATATAATTACAGATACTTTCTAAACACCCAGGGATGACCTAGTCCTATATTCTCTTGATGATTTTCGGTCATACCTTGAGTATTTTGATTAATACTCTTCTGATGATTTAGATACTTTTTATGAAGAAAATTATTAACCATCGTTATGCTCATATCTTGATAGGAGTGAGGAAGTTGCTTTCCCGAAACAAGATACTTGTGATAATATTTTCCACCTCCCTTTGATCACTCTATGTCGCTATGTCACTAAGGGTGTGATTTGGAAACATGTCCCTTATCCAAGGTCTTATGTAGGACAAAGCCTCCTTTGGGAATCTAGGGTAAAGTTGACTACCTTAAGAAGAAGCCTATTCTCACATTCTTCTAGCTTCCCCTTAAGAAATTGTCAATTGTCCTCTAGGTTCTTGCTAGTTCCTTCCCAGGCCTTAGATTGTGAAGACGTCTGAGGTAGTCATCTTTTAGACTCTTTGAGTCAGTCTTTTGAACCTTTGACTTTTCGATCCCTTTCTGAAATGGATTGAGAACTTTCCTGAGAGAATGACTTGGCACCATTTTTTCCCTCCCACCCACCTCCATGAGCTAAACCTTACGATTTCGAATGATACAATACATTTTCTAACTCATGTTATTTTTGTGCTTAACTTATCATTGCTTTGGTTTATGATGAAGTACAGAGGCAAGTATTGTGAGACATTGCTAGGATGGTTTCACCGGCTATTTGACTACACCTAACATTCAACCAACAAGTAAGTAGAGGTAAGTAGGTTGGCATTTTTCATTCATTGTATATACCATCTGCATTCATGTAGTGTAGTTGTAATTTCATTTCCATTAATATATATGCTCGCTTACTTTCATTTTCATTTGTATCATATATGAGCCAGGGGTGATATCACCACCCTAAGTGATTACTAATAATTTTGTGGAGGTCTACTAGGTGATAGGTCATGCCAGAGATGTTGAGTTTCTCATGTGCTCTACGGTGAGCACATGTCCCCGAGTTGGAGCCATATGTTATCCCCTAGCCTAGGGATAACTAAGGAGATTATGTCTCGAGGCCCACAGGTCCTACACATGGAGTATCGAGAGCCATATTGACTTGAGCCTGGCACTGGAGAGCCCATCCTTCTTCTTCAATGCCTCCATCCTGTTAACATCAACAACATCCATCCCATCGGCCTCGTCCTACAACAACAATGGGTCTTTCTCCATGAGGTAATGAGTCTGGGTATCATGGTATGTGTCACTTTGATTATCAAAACATTTGAATATGTGCATTTAATTCTTTTTACTTCATGACGTGTGCTTGGACTTTATGCCTTTCCACTTGTCCACACCTGGGGGGAATGACAGGATGCCCTAACAAGTTGATTCCTTTAGGATTGAGTTGCCACTGGGTGGGTTCATGAAAGGTCATTGTCCATTCCCACCATACCTATCACTTTCCATCAACTTCCCTCTCATCCACCCCTAGCATTTGTTCGGGCATTAGGATTTCCAAGCTAGCAAAGGGTTGTACCTTGCCTTGTGGGAAGAAGGGGCTAAAGGCCCAGGGGGTAAAAATAGCCGGCAAAAGATAAAATCCGAAAGAAGAAAACCTTTAGATGCTTCGCCCAAGGATCCCCGAGAAAGCAATAAAAGGCTTCTCGATAAGAAAAAGGAGGGACACATAAAATAAATAAACTCAAGACCTAGTTAGAGGATAGGGGGTCTCATCACGAGCCAACCTATTAGGTCCATGGGAATGTAGCGGTAGACACTGCCATTCAATTGGTCACCATGCCAGGGTAGTGGCTTTTGGTAGCATGGCCAAGAGAAAGGGGGTCTCATTACGAGACAACCTTCTCATCTCCGTGAAATGCTTATGGGTAACACTATCACCACTGGTCACCACGCCATGGCAATGCCCCCCAACTATTCTCTTGAAAGAAAAAGCAATAAGACAATGCGCAAAAAAGGCATTGAATAGGATAGGAAAGAATTGCATCCAGAACAAAGTGCAACTCACCCTCTTCAAAGGCACCCACAGTCAAGCCCTACATTTACCTGTCATCACTGCACCCTTTGCCTAAACATCCCCTTACCATCTCATCCACTTACATGACCTCGATTGGCCTTCACCTAGAAACATCCCACATCCAATGAGAATTATCCCAATAGGACCTCCTGAAACCCTCTCCAAACCTGGCTTATAGAATAACATAACATCTTTGAGGACTTGTCTGGGAAAGGGGGGTTTTATGCATATGTTTAGATAACTTGATTATTAGATGTGATTGACATTACTATGATCCATGTGATTTATGAGCCCATGGTGGGCGTACTTGTTGTTGTTGCAGGGCCACACCCGACATACAAGTACACATGGGGAGATGATTAATTCGAATATCCATAGGGATAAAATCCCACTAGATGGATGCTGAGACCCCAGCCAGGGGAAGACACATATAAGAGGCTTGCACCGGAGAGAGAGGAGGACGTTCCACCATAGACATCTTGGCAGGCCTGGACCCAGGGGGGTCTTAACCTCCCACTATGATGTTGTCCTTGGAAGGCCCATGACGTCACCTTTGTGACCCTTGGCGTCACCCAACGTTTGATGGACACAATGGAGGCAGTTGTGTGCCAAGTGGCATGTGTGGCTTGATCCAAAGGCCTTGGGAGGCCTAACGTTTTGCTCTTGGAGGCCAATGTTTCACCTGGGAGGCACAACGTCACCCTAGAAGGGCATGATATCACCTCTGTTGCTTGATCTAGGGTTTAATTTGTTAGTTTTATGTAAAAACTTGATATTACATGTAAACTGGCCATGTTGGCCTTTTTTTACCTAATTTTGTAAATCAAAGGTCATTTTCACTATATAAATAAGGGTTTTTGCCCTTGTATTTTTCATCATCATTCACTCACACAAGTGAGGTCTAAAATTTGCACCCTACTTAGGGTTTGTTGGCTGAAATTTGGTGTGCACTTCTTGAAGTAGGCTAAATCTTGGTGTTTTTTGGCATTTTTCTTGGTGGAAAGTCTTCAACTAGGCCTATTGCTAGATTATTCTTGGTGAATGTAAGTAGATTTCTACAATTCTTCTTAATTTGAATGGTTACGGTACAATTATTTGCATTTCTTCCAATATTATGAAATTGCTAGCTTAAAACCCTAGGAGGTCAAAGCACATGTTATTGTTCTTGCCTTAACAACTTTTCACCTACTAGATTGTGCTAGAAACTCTACTTTCTTGAAGCATTGTGCTAAGGCCCTACCATTGTATCACCCTAGCATCACTTGCTTCATCAAGCCGTCATTTACTCAATCCTTGGGCTAAAGAAGGAGTAAAATCGCTAGGGCCTAGGGTTACCTACTTCCTAGTGGCCATTTTCCTCCTAAGGTTTAGTGATTGAGGCCTTGGGTTACCAACACCTCAATCATTGAATTTCTTGTCTCTAGCTCTCACATTTTCATTTGTTCCTTCAAGATTGTCGCTGCTAAAAGTGACTCCATTAACCCTAAAGACACTGATCTAGGCCTTGCAGTTGATTGATTGATGAAAACAACTCTTAAAACCTTTACCTCAAGCTATCTACTAACTTTTCCTAACCCTAGAATAGAACAATTTACTAACCTACTTGTTGTTGTTACAAAAGTAAGCTACAACCATTTATTGAAGCAATAAAAGCACTTAAAAGCGATTGCAAAGTTGATTTATACACTGCCTAATTAGCTCCTGACAACTGCTAGTACATTGCTATTATTGAGTTATTATTTTTGGTCACTGTGAAGCTCTTTTAAGGCATTTACTGTGAAGCTCTTATCTTGTAAACATTTTTGTTATAAAATTATGTTTGCTTCATCTTGAATCAACTATTTCTTTTATTGACAAGTCCATGGTTTTATGAAGTACTAACATCAAATTGTACTTGCAAAAGATATTGTTTTCTTGTTGCTTTGTTCTGGGCATGTACATCTAAGCATATCATTGCTTCATTGATTAAAACCTTGGGACTTTCTGATCAGTGTGACTTGTGAGAGGGGATACCTTTTATAGACACTTTAAACTTTGCCTTCTCAAACCCCCAGGTCACCGGGGACGTCTCCCCTGGGCTATCATCCCTGAATAGAAATAGGTATCTTATTAATGTGACAGTGATAGGATAACCTCCTCTTACGCCAATTTGTCTTCCCTTAGCCTTTTCCTTTGGGACAAGTACAAATTGCGTGATAACAGAACCAACTATCCAATTTGGAGAATCAACCTAATGAATTGATTGACAAGTCAGTGAAAAAGTCTAATTTGATAAAGTATAAACATAAATGAAATGAATGATGGAAAATAACATGAATAAAAATAAGGAACATATGGAAAAGAAGATGGATAAAAATATGGAATAATTGTAAAATTCCATGTCAACCATCTTGTTACATACCCTATATGAGTGATTCCCTCAAGGTGATCTCAGGATGCAAGGAAATCATTTAAATGTTGAGGAAATAAACATTGAGTGATCCAGGTGGATATCGGTGGCCATCCACCTCTTCCACTGATTAATGGATTAGAGCCCATGGTTTTGATAAACCATGGCATTTGAAAGATGGAGAGAAATAAAATAAATAATAAAATGGTAAAAGATGCGTGCACGACTATTTATTAGTTTTTACTTTTACCATTGGTGGGTTATGAGCCCATGGTATTTGTGAAACAGGTTTTGTCACCCGTGGTATTCACCCATGGTATTTGTAAAACAAGATAAAACATATAATAATATTAAAATAAGTGAAATGATATGACCCTTGAGGGAAAAGGCATCCATAAATATTATATATGAGCCCTCTCATTTGTAAAGGACATATTATTCTTCTTTCATGATGTAGCCAACAAGGTCGCTCTTTGTACCTCTTGTTATATCTTTTGTGAATGCTTGTAGCCGACATCTCTTTATCTTCAAAGACAAGCTACAACCATTCTACCGTGTTTGGTACTATGTTATTAAATAAAAGTTAGGTTTCATTATACTTATGTGTTCTTTGCTATAGTTTTGTTTGTATCTCATTTGTTCTCATTACAATCTGGATCAGTGGTACCAGAGGAGTTTGCTCCTTGTCATTTCCCAGTGCATGTACCCGACGAGGTCAGGTTATAGAGTTTGGTCTCGAGCTATCTTTGCTTGGGGACGACCGCTCTTGCCAGCCCAAGCGACCTCCCATGGCAGGAGAAAAGAGAGATGACAGAGCAAGAGATCCTTTCAAGATGTTGTTCGAGAAATCCCTCACACAACAAAGGAACGAGATGATGAAGAACTTCACTTAGATCCTTCAATGACTACTAATGGCGGCCGAGGCATCTTCGACAAGCAACCATTTTGGAGGTGCGATACCCTTCAAGGTACATGTTAATTTTGATATCCCCTTGTTTGAAGGCCAGATAGATGCAAATGCTTTGGAGAAATGGCCGAATATGTTAGAAGGGTATTACTCTATTCAAAAAATTTCCGACACTGAAAATATCACCTTTGCTCTCTTTAAATCCCTCCCCCATGTCAAATATTGGTGGGAATGTTATTTGAGAGACATCACACAGATGGGTTTATGGCATTTTGGAGAGTACCCACTTAGGTGACCTTTGTTGATTCCCTCAAGGAGGAGTTCTACCCTATCAGAAACTATGATGATCAATACACAAGATGGACAACTCTGCATTAGGAAAGAGACCAAACAATGCTAGAGTACACTAACATCTTCCATACCTTGCTCTCAATGTTGAGTATCAGAGACTCTGAGTGGCACCTGGTTCTGAAGTACCGTAGTGGCCTACACATGTACATCCAAATAGAGATGGATTTCTTGGACATCTCCTCATTAAGATTTGCTTATCGATATGATCCAGGTGGATATTGGTGGCCACCCACCTATTCCAATTGGACCCCCACCATTGCTTCTTTCAGTTTTTCAGTTTCCGCACAGTTTACTATTTTTAGCAGTTTTTCAGGTCCTGAACTTTCGTAGCTGTTTCGGGGCCTTAAACGACATTTTTTGGGAAAACGGGGAGCAACATGGAACATAGTTCATGTTTCTCACTCAAAAGTTGTATTCCTCGGATAGATATTTCTAACGAGGTATGGAACGCATCAAACATAGATCGTATGCCAAAGTTACGTCCCCGGGAAGTTGATGCACCAACTTACCCAAACGGGGCCCATAGTCTTCGCGTTTCATCTCTTAGGGTTAGGTCTATGGATGTTTAGGGTTTTCCATTGTTTCTCAATAATAATAGGCCTTCGAGCCTCATTGTAACACAATTCAGAGGCCAATAGCCGCCACATCTCTTCTCAGAGATAAGCTACCAGTGCCCTAGCTAGTTTACTTCCATTCTGTCTATAAGCATATTTCAGTCATTTGTTATTAATGAAATGAAGTCTTATTTCCACTGCATCTCTGTGTTTATGTGTATTTCTGTATTTCATTGTGTTCCTACATAAATCTGTATCAGTGGTATCAGAGTGGTCTACTCATTCTCGATCCTTCTTTGCATGTCCCCAACGAGGTCGGGGTATAAGGAGTTGGGGCTCGATCTGGTTGAACCTTTGCAAGATCAGCCTCGCAAACCCCGACGACCGCCCATGGGGGAAGAAAAGAAA
>ML794570.1:107801-146179 GCA_009831015.1 Picea engelmannii
ACATTACCAGACTTGCAACAACCATTTGAGATCGAGACAGATGCCTCTGACTATGTTATTGGGGCAGTCCTTACTCAACATGGGCATCCAGTGGCATATCACAGTGAAACACTTTCCGACACAGTCCGGAAGTATCCCACTTACGACAAAGAAATGTATTCCATTGTGCAGGCTTGTCGGCAATGGAAGCATTACATTTTGGGAAAGGAAACGGTCATCCACATAGACCACCGACCCTTGCAGTTCATACAGACATAAGGGAAGTTGCAGAATGATCGCCATCATAAGTGGTCTACATACCTGCAATGGTTTCATTTGAACATTAAGTACAAAAAGGGCAGCACCAATAATGTTGCAGACTGCCTCAGTCGACCACCCATCGTGGCGCTAACCACTATGCTCAACTCTTGTGGGCACGAGACTTTCGATTGGTCGCTTCTCTACACAAGTGATCCAGAATTCGGCCGCACATACAATACACCCTTGGAGGGTAAGAAAGTTCCTAATTTTCACCTCCAGGATGCCCTGCTTTGTCACCTAGGACACCTTTGTGTTCTTTCAAGCGAGCATGCCAAGATGATTTGGGAGGCGCACTACAGTCGGGTCATTGGGCATTTCGGGGTCGAGAAAACCGTGGCAGTACTGCAAAAGTATTTCTATTGGCCGAACCTTCGATAAGATGTCGGGAAGTACATCAAGTCCTACACTGCTTGTGCCATTGCCAAACCGACCATCAAGAAGCAAGGCCTCTATACTTCGCTTCCCACCCCCAGTCGACCTTGGGAACCCATCTCTATGGATTACATGTCGGGCCTTCCATCTACTAAGCATGGCAATGACTGTGTTTTTGTGGTCATCAACCGATTCTCGAAGATGTCCATTATGTTGGTCTACAAGAAGAATATCACAACAGAAGCCACTGCTAAACTCTTCTTTGAACGAGTGTGGGTACACTTTGGGATCCCACAGTCTATCATCTCATATCGGGACAATAGGTTCCTCAATATATTTTGGTCCAGCCTCAGGTCGATGCTGGACACCAAGCTCACCAAGTCCACAGCTTTCCATCCGCAAACTGATGGCCAGACAGAGATCGTCAACCGAATGATCGTACACATTCTGCGCATGTACAATTCAAAGCATCCACACACATGGGATGAGAGCCTCCCCTGTGTACAACACAGCTACAACTGGGCTCTCCATAGCTCAACCAAACACAACCCCTTTCAAGTGGGCTTGAGATTCCAGCCACTATGCCCCATTGACATAGCCATGCCATTTGTGGCTACTCAGGAAGATTCAACTCATGTCCAGTCTAAGGCTGACAAGGAAAACAACTTCATTGAGCACATTCAACACATTCGCCAACAGGTTCATGACATCCTGGACAGAGCCAATGCTAAGTACAAGCAGCGACATGATCAACATTGGGTGCCACACAACTTCTAAGTGGGTGACAAAGTGTGGCTGCATTTGCAAAAGGAGTGCCTCGCTGGACCCCACCACAATCTTTGTCTGCTCCGATATGGGTCGTACACCCTCACCAAGGTCCAAGGCTGTAGGGGAAAATGCCTTTGAGCTCAACATTCCACCATTCCTTTGTCTGCACCCAATGTTCAATGTGGACCGCCTTCGACCCTACTTTCCACCTCTACTAGACACATCCGACATGGCAAAACAACTCACACCGACAGAGTTAAATCCAGACTGCATGGAACAAGCCAGATCTGATCGGATCATGGATACACAGATCAAGCACACCCGAAAACAAAGGATACCACTATATCGAGTTGTCAAAGCAGGCCAACTCCTTCACCAAGGCAAGTGGCTCACCAGAGACCAAGTTCAGCAGAAGTTTCCTCATCTCATGGAGGAACTCAACGCAATGGGGACCATTGCTTCCTAAAGGAGGAGGAATGATCCAGGTGGATATTGGTGGCCACCCACCTATTCCACTTGGACCCCCACCATTGCTTCTTTCAGTTTTTCAGTTTCCGCACAATTTACTATTTTTAGTAGTTTTTCGGGTCCTGAACTTCCATAGCCGTTTTGAGGCCTTAAACGACGTTTTTTGGGAAAAAGAGGAGCAACATGGATCATACATTGATGTTGCTCACCCAAAAGTTGTAGTCCTCGGATATATCTTTCTAACGAGGTATGGAAAGTGTCAAACGAAGATCGTATGCCAAAGTTATGTCCCCGGGAAGTTGATGTACCAACTTACCCAAACGACCCCCATAGTCTTGGCGTTTCATCTCCTAGGGTCAGGTCTTTGGATGTTTAGGGTTTTCCATTGTTTCTCAATAATAATAGGCCTTCGAGCCTCATTGTAACACAGTTCAGAGGCCAATAGCCACCATATCTCTTCTCAGAGATAAGCTACCAGTGCCCTAGCTAGTTTACTTCCATTCTGTCTGTAAGCATATTTCAGTCATTTGTTATTAATGAAATGAAGTCTTATTTCCGCTGCATCTCTGCGTTTATGTGTATTTTTGTATTTCATTGTCTTCCTACATAAATCTGGATCACGATATGCTGTCAAAATTGAATAGAAATTTAAGCAACAAAATAAGCGAGAGTTTGGGTTTGCAAATCCACAACAACGGAAGCATGGAAAAGGTGACCCTAACTCACAGAACAAGGGACAAAGAAAGGAATTCCAACCTCAAGACAATTAGTCCAAGCCATAAGAAAAGAAGGGTGATGGAAATTCAAAGAAGGACACCAAAAAGTGGCGTGAGTTCCACAAAATCCCATGGCACAACATCGATGAATGTCGTTCGAAACAAGCATTGTTGGTCGAGCTCAAAGAAAAAGAACCAGACCATGCCTCAGACTCTAATTCAAAGCAATATAAGGGAAAATGGATCATTGATGCAGAAACTAGCATTACCATCACGACTGCAAAGATCCAACCCGACAAGTTAGAGGAGCTAGAGGAAGGGAAGTGCCTCTTCCATTCATAGATGTGGGTGAAGAGAACCCCACTGAATTTCACTGTTGACAACCGGAGACAGAAGAACCTAATTTTACCCGAGGTCGTCAAAAGAATGAAGCTACCGACAATGCCACGCCCCCAACCATACACCATCGAATGGTTGAGTCAAGGATGAGACCTTCGCGTTAGTCAATAGTGTTGCCTATCCTACAACATCAAGCCCTTCAAATATGAGGTACTATTGTTAACCCACTCAAAGTTTGTGATGTTCTTTTAGGACAACCTTATATGTGGAAACGCCACAATGTTTATGAGTCTCTGTCCCATAGTGTTAATGTTACTATAGGGGGTCAACTTTACAAGGTACTAGAGGTAATTCTGACTACTGCCACTTCATTGATCTCGACAAACTAGTGCTGCAAAGTAATGTTCTATACCAAAAAGTTTAGCCTCTTCATGATTCGGTTAGAAGGTGAGCAGAACGTCACTGCGACCTCTATAGCCTTGACCCAAGACCTTTCTATACAACAGAAGTAGGTGGACAAGATTGTAGAGGAACACAAACATATTTTTTCTTCACCTACAACGGTGAATCTACATTGTCAAGTCAAGCATTCCATTGACTTGGTACATGGTGCTCCCTCACCCAATGGTCCAATCTACATACACTCGCTTCCAAAGAATGATAGTCTTTCATATGTTCAACAAAGCTATAACATAGCCCTTCATAGTTTCATTGGCCACAACCCTTTTTAGGTGTGCTTGGGGTTCCAACCATTAGCCCCCATTGATGTATCTCTTCATGTTACATCCTCACCAATATATACCCCCCCACACTCAGATTGAGGCAGATCATGCAACCAAATTTGTTGGATGGATCCTGCACCTCCAACAACAAATCCATGACATATTGTAGAAAGCCAATGCTAAGTACATGCAGCGACATGATCAACATCAGGTTCCATGTAATTTTTAGGTTGGTGACAACTAAACATACAACTCTATTGGGTTGTCAAAGCATAACAACTTATTAAACAAGTCAAGCAACGAACCAAGATTCAAATTCAACAAAAGTTTCTCCATCTCCTACAAGAACTTGATGTAATGGGGACCATTGCTCCTTAAGGGGGGAGGACTAATCTAGGTGGATATTAGTGGCCATACTATATATATTGGCCCTCTCATTTGTAAAGGACATGTTATTATTCCTTTATGACGTAGCCAACAAGGTCACTCTTTGTACCACTTGTAATATCTTTGTGTGAATGCACATAGCCGATGTCTCTTTCTTTTCAGAGATAAGTTACCACCATTCTAGCCAGTTTGTATTCTACAATACTCTGCTCTTTTATTCATTAATAAAAGTTGGGTTTCAGTGTACTTATGTGTTCTTTGCTATAAATAAAATTGTTGTATGAACACAAATATTGATTAGTCGTGTGCTAGTAGATGATGTATATATAAATAGGAGATGCATTGCCACACACAATCAAAATATTGGGGTTGGACTTGCCAATCAATTAATAAACCTTTGAACACAATATATATACATACACACACACACACACACACACACACACACACACACACACACACACACACACACACACACACATATATATTGGCGTTACTTCCACTTAGTCAACTGGATATGCACAATTTTGTTTGTATCTCATTTTGTTCTCAATACAATCCAAATCATTAGTGTCAAAATCATTATTATTCATCACCTCCAGATCTACATCATCGAGGGTTCCACTCTGCATCAAGGAACTACCTAATTCACAAGATCAACACAAGGAAGTTTCATGGTAAAGATATTATAACATGGATATTCAAATGGAGCAATTCTTTGATCTATACCAAGTGCCAACCTTACAAAAGGTAATTCTCGCATCCTTGTATTTAGAACTTGATCAATTTGTTTGGTACAAATGGCTTTGTGAAAGAAAAAATGATTATATTGTATCTTGGTCCATTTTTACAGATGAATTGATAAGACATTACGAGGATATTGAGAACAATACATTCTTTAGTCAATAGATAAATCTTCGGCAAAGCAGTCCAATTACAAAGCACATTTAGCAATTCCAAAAACTAACTCTCAGGATAAAGAACATTCTAGAGGATAATTTGTTATATCTCTTTATTGGCACTTTAAAGGAGAACATTCAACATGAGGTACGTCTCTTTCGAACCTAAATCCCTAGAGCACACTTTCAATGTCGCAAGGAAAGTTGAAAGTAGAAATATGGCTATTAGAAGAGTGGCCACTAACAACTATAGAGAACAATGTGTTCCCTCTCCTAACCTCACTCAACCCACAAGGTTGACACCTCAACAAGGGATGAAAGAAGATCCAAGGGACTGTGTTCCAATTGTGGTAGCAAGCACAATAAGGGGCATAAATGTGGCGAGAATAGATTATTCTACATAGATTGTGAAAATGAAGAAGATAAAGAATTGGAACCATCGCAAGATATAGAACCAGAGGAGACTACTCCAACCATATATTGTCATGCATTGGCTGGCATCAATACTCCACAAACCCTCAAGATATAAATATATATTGAAAAGAAAAAGGTAACAACGTTGATTGATTTTGGTAGTACCCATAACTTCATTAATTGCAAATTAGTGAAACTTCTCAATTGTTTTGTATTTCCAACACCAGAGTTTCGAGTAATATTGTAGATGGAGGTACCATAAATTTTTCATGGACTTGCCATAGCATTAATCTCAATATGGGGGGGGGGGGTATTTATTGGATAGTCCCATGATTGTAATCCAAATGGATGGTGTTGATGTTGTATTAGGGGTCCAATGGTTACAATCATTGGGAACAATGGCTCTTAATTTTCAAGAACTTTACATGATATTTTCCTCAAAAGGCAAGGAAATTGAACTCAGAGGTATCCAAGGGAAGCCCTCTAAATGATAAGCTCTAACAACATGACAAAATTACTAAAAAAGGGACACCTTAGTGTACTTGCACAATTGTTCTCACTAGATGTTCAAACATTTAGACCTTCTATTCTAGTGGACTCCAAAAAGTTATTGATAATCATTTCAAGGTATTTGAAGGAATTCCTAATGGTCTTCCACCTACTGAAGATCATTACCATGCTATTCATTTGCAACTAGGAAGTGTACCACATAACATTAGGCCTTGTAGGTACCCATATACACAAAAGAGTGAGATTGAGTGTATGATTCAAGAAATGTTAAAAGCCAATATCATTCAACCTAGCCAAAGTGATTTCTCTTCACTAGGGGTGATGGTTACAAAAAAGGATGGTTCATGGCGTTTGTGTCCAAATTATAGAGAACTCAACAAAATGACCATTGAAGATGAGTTTCCTCTTCTCGTCATCGATGAACTATTAGATGAATTACAAGGAGCAATTTATTTTAACTAATTTGGATCTCCACTTTGGATATCATCGAGTAAGAATGAGGCAAGAAGACATTCCCAAAACAACCTTTAGAACGCATGAAGATCATTATGATTTTTTGGTGATGCCATTTGGCTTTACTAATGCACCTTCAACATTTCAAAGCTTGATGAATTCTATTTTCAAACCCTTACTCAAAAAAATTGTGTTTGTATTTTTTGATGATACACTAATCTACAACAAATCACGGGAAGAACATGTACAACATGTTGACATGGTGTTAAAACTATTGGAAGAGAAACAACTACATGTAAATCCTTCCAAGTGTTCCTTCGGGTTCAAGAAGTGGAATATGTGGGTCATATTGTATCTCATGAAGGTGTCAAAGTGAACCCTAACAAGGTTAAAGCTATGATGGAATGGCTAATTCAAAAAAACCTTGAAGAATCTTAGAGAATTATTAGGATTGACAGGATATCACCACACGTTTGTCAAGAATTACGGTCAAATAGAAGCACCTCTAACATCATTATTAAAAAAAGAGGCATTTTCTTGGAATCGAGAAACAACCAAATATTTTGAAAATCTTAAGGAGGATATGTGTATGACTTTTGTCATGGCCATGCCTAACTTTACAAAAACCTTTATCGTGGAATGTGATGCCTTGGGAAATGGCATTAGTGTAGTTTTAATGCAAGAAGGAAGCCCCCTTGCCTTTTAAAGCAGCCAACTTAAAGGAAAGAACTTACTCAAACTCATTTATGAAAAGGAAATGTTGGCCATATTACATGCAATTAAGAAATGATGCCCTTACCTAATAGGAATACACTTCAAGGTGTAAATAAATCATGATGGTTAGAAGTACTTCTTGGAACAATGATTATTTTCAGAAGAGAAACAAAAATGAGTTGAAATATGCTAGGTTATGACTTTGAAATTATGTACAAAAAGGAAAATAAAATATGGTGGTGAATGCAATTTCAAGGAAAGAAGAAGACACAAAGAGTTTATTATGTGCTATTTCCATGCCACAATCTTATTGGGTGGAAGAAGCAAGGATAGAATGGAAGCAATATCAAAAGGTATGCAAGACCATTCAACAATTACAAGAGGACCCAAGTGCATTAGAAAAATTTGTGTGGAAGAATGATTTATTGTGGTATCAAGATCGCTTATATCTATGTAAGAATTCCCAACTCAAACATGAGGTCCATCTGGAATTACACACTTCTCCTATAGGAGGACATTCAAGGTTCATGAAAACTTACCATATGATCAAGAAGGACATTTTTTGGGAAGGTCTTAAGACCGAATTTTGTGGCTAAATGTGTGGTTTTTCAACAGAATAAGGTAGAGACAATCAAGACCCCATGTCTCCTACAACCATTAGCTATACCAAGTCAACATTGGGAAGAGGTTTCAATGGATTTTATTACACGTCTACCAGAGTCCGAAGTAAACAATGTCATCATGGTAGTAGTGGATTGATTCATAAAGTATGCATATTTTTTCTCCCTTTCTCATCCTTTTAAAGAAAGTATAATAGCCATGACATTCACAAAAACAATTCAAAAGCTACATGGAATCCCTAAGATCATTGTAAGTGACAAAGATCCATTTTTTTTGAAAGAAGTATTTTTTTGTTTGGTACTCAATTAGCTCACAAGTCCTCTTACCATCCTGAATCCAATGGTAAAATTGAGATTATGAATAAATGTCTAGAAGGGTTTCTTCGTCTCTTTGCATCTGATAAACAAACAAAATGGGTCAAGTGGTTTCCCTTAGCAGAATGGTGGTACGACACATCCTTCCATACTTCATAAAAAATGTTCCTATTTATGGCACTTTGTGGATATCATCCTCCATTTATCACATCACCCTTGAAAGAGCAAGTGAAGGTTCAGGTAGTAGAGGACCAGATAGAGCACCGACAAGAGGTTCTCAAACTATTGAAGGACAACTTGGTTACAATAGAAAATAGGATGAAATAACAAGCATATCAACATCGTAGTGAAAGGGAATTTGAAGTGGGGATTGGGTATTTATGAGGTACAACCATACAAATAGATGTCCCTCAAGCAACAAAAGAAGACAATAAATTAACACCCAAGTAATATGGTCTGTATAAGGTGTTGAAAAGGATTGGAATTATGGCTTACAAATTGGAGTTACCTCCATCTTCACATGTACATCCAATCTTCTATATTTCTTGGTTACATAAGGTAATAAGTGACAAGATCCTAGTTCAAAATATTTTACTAGAAATCAAAGAAGAAGGGGAAATCATAATAGAACCAGAGACAATCCTTGAAACAAGGGTTGAGCAACTACAAAATTGAGCAATTACCAAGTACCTCATTAAGTGGAAGAACCTACCAATCGAAGAAGCAACATGGGAAGATGAGTTATTCATGCAGAAACATCCATAACTAATCAAATGTTGAGGGAAACACTTGTTTGAAGGGGAGGGGCATGTTAAGCCCCTAGATGAAGCCCCATGTTAAGCATAAATCCCCATGCAAAGCCATACATATAGAGTTGTTGTATTTCTATTGTTATATTAGTATTGTGAGCAAGACTTTTTAATTGTAACTGTACCCTTTGTCTCTTATACATATACCAAGGAGACATAGTCTTAGGAGGTTGCCACCTCGAAGAGGCTTCACATTCATTCTTCTCTCTTTATAAATGCGTGGAGTTACTTCTATCTCTTTTTATGTTATTTTGGTCATTTGGTGCATAACACAACATGGGTAGGATTCAAAATTGAATGTGCAAACACCCAGTAGAAAAGGTCCTTTTGAAGATGAGGTTAAATCAAACAGAGAAAGAAAATCTCCCCTTGGACGAGAGACTAAAACCTAGACATACTCCCCATAACTATTACTTGAAACAATCTCAACCACTACATGCCTTTCAAGACAAGAAGGAAGCTGAGGAGGTGGCTTAGAAACATTCCAACTAAAAACTAAAAACAAGCACACAACCTTAATCAAAAGATCAGAACTCACCCGACTATAACATGGACCTGTAAACCAAAATCTCCACTGATGAATTCCAAACTACAAAGCCATGATCCCACAAAGACGAAAAAAAATTCCTTCCATAAGTTCAAATACGTGCAGATCCAAGTGTTTGCGCATGTGAGGGGATGTGATCCGAGAGGATCTAAAAGAGAAAAAATTCAAAGCCCTCAAATCTCAACAAAACCAACTCCAATTCGAAGTGCTCGTCGCAAGCTTTCCAATGGCACAAACAACACCTCAAATGGAGTCAGAATGAAGACGATATGGCCAGTCAAAGTTGTGATCAACCCAGTCAAAAGTCACCACTAATGTCATCATCCATACAACTGATGTCATCATCATCCATACATAGTGACATCAACATGACACGTGGCATCACGAAAATATTCCACGTGGCATGATGATTTGGCATTTTTGGTGGCCACTTGGGCCATTTGGCAAGTGCCACGTGGCACCACCTAGAGGCTGCCACGTGGCATCCTGATAAGGCGACGAGTGGCAGTGGTGACAGGGCAAGCTTAGTGAATAAGAGGGTGCCACATGGCCCAATCAGTGGGTCGACCGACATCAGATTGGTCAGCGGCCATATCCCAATGGCCACATACAAACAATGACCACAAAATCCGGGGAACGTACCAGCAGATCCGTGCAAGGTGTTATCACTCTGTAAATTCCCAAAGGTTGTTGTGAGGTAAGAATAAATTTATCAGAGGTAACCTTAACCAACCACTTCGAAACTGGGAGCTATCCCTACCAGCTTTAGAGAGGGATCTCTCTGTGAGTTTTAGACTTGTTTGGACTTTCAAGATTTTAGGCTAGTTAAAAAGAATATAACTAAGTTGTTTGTATTGTTTTTAGATGAAATGGCTAAATATCACTTACACTTCCATTGGGCTACGGGAGTTTTAGACTTGTTTGGACTTTCAAKATTTTAGGCTAGTTAAAAAGAATATAACTAAGTTGTTTGTATTGTTTTTAGATGAAATGGCTAAATATCACTTACGCTTCCATTGGGCTACGGGATCTGTCTTATAAATATAGGGGTCRAACAAAAAAACTCAGAGATTTCTTTCACAGGGCAAGATAATGCATTTACTGGGTTCTTTATCTATAAAGTGATGGATAACAGAAAAGACGAGGATATCAATTAGAGCAAAGAAGCAAGTAAGAATTTCTTTACTGTAACATCAGAAGATAAACATTTAGATATTCAAAAGTCAGAAACAGGGTATACGCGGAAAAATCCTGCAACATTCGTTACTTTTAAATAATCAGATTAAGAAAACAATATGATAACTGAGAGGGATAAACTTTTAACACAGAAGAGTAAACATCACCAATAAATAACAAGAAGGAATCATGTGGAACGTCTCTTTGTATTACTGGAAGATCTCTTGAAAAAGTTATAGTTCTTACAACTTATAGAGTGTCAAGATCAACCGTCAGTACTTCAAAGTTTGAAGTATTTATAATCAAAATTACAAATGACCCTGCCATTGATGATCAGGATGTGGTGAGAAATGAAACTAACTAACTAAATAATAGAATACAAAAATCTAGGTAACTACTGATGATCTGTTGAATTCTTCATGCTAAATTTGGGGAAGGCTGTTGGCGAGTCACCCAAATGACCTTGACTGATGTGTCTGCTGACTCAGCTTGCATACCTCATTTCCTACTCGATCAAATTACACAGTTCTTCCCATCTTAGCTGACTGGGAATGGTGGCTTAGAGTAGTCTACAATATACTTCATCTACTTCTGTGTATTTGGCAAAAGTTGGTTTGATGATGAAGATATATTTGATCTCGTGCTATATACTGATGTTTGGCTGCAAAGTCTCCAAGAACGCTTTGCCCTTTATAGTGCCTTGTATCCCTGAGAACTTGGAACTATCCTTGGCCATTGTAGCCATTTTCTACTTGTAGTCTGGAAGGGTCATCAACTTGTCATTAAGAACCATTAGACTAGGAAGACCCTTTTTCTACTAAAGAACAAGGTCTCTCCTGATGATGAAACTGCGACTCTCTGGTCGGGGAGGTAATGAGCCTGGCATTTGAGGGCGAATTCAGGGAAATGATTGACTTGGGGAAAAAGATATAGAGGAAGATTAGACTCCCAGAGCCCAATTTCATCGCTCTGATCCAAGAAGGTGTCTTTAAACCATGACTGCAACTCTGCGAAATCGAATTCACACTTCGTCTTTGAGATAAGATAATCCTTGTCGGCCAATGGGATCCTGTCGAGATCGACAGGAGGTGGGAGGAAAGGATTTTCCTTGGCTTCTGCCCTTTTGGACTTTGGCGCCATCACTATGAAAGGTACCTGCAATTCAAACAAAATGTTAGCGGGTAATGGTTGTGTCTGGGTAGATGGCTGGATCAGAGAAGGGGAAGAAATTGTCTAGTGTGCGGAGAGGGTGGAAGTGTGTCAATGGCGGTACATGGGTTACTTTTGAGTGAACGATCATCCGTTAGGCGTGGGGGACAGGTCATCAGGCTAACGGGTGTGTGGCCTGTAATAAATTGCCAGCGAATCCTTAGGAATGTGAGGAGGCAGGAGAAAGACGCATGACGTGTGTACCCGGATGACGTGGAGGATGACGATTGAGGGAATAAAGAAGGAGACATGACCTGTAACGGGTGAATGGATAAGACAGGCAGAGAGGATATTGAGATGTGACAACATGATATGGTGGCGGTATGTCAGAAAGGAAAAGATGTGACGCAATAGATTAGCGACACGTTGGGATGGGGCCCGCTAGGAGAAACCACTCCGTTCTAGACCCCCCCCGACACCATTAAAGGCAGAGCGGTCGGGGGGGGTCCGAAAATTCTTCTCGACTGTAGATCCAGGCACCAATACCTCAGTCGTAGATGTATGTGCACTTTTTAATAAGTAAGTGCAAAATCATATATGTAGCGGAGACTTAGGCTTAGTAATTTTTGTGGGTTTCGCTCATATTTCCATGCTTTTTGTCACCGTGGGGGTTAAGCAAAACACTCCCAAACATCAAAGATATGAATATACATCGATCATCATGCATGTTTTATTGAAACAAAACTGACTAACCTATGCTCTAACCTACTCACCTATGACATTTAGCCCAGCTTAAACTGTTGGACTAAGAAATTATTCTGTCCTAAGTTTATTTGACCAAGATTAGGCTGTTTGATCAAGTTTATTTCACTAGATAACCTATCTACTTGGCTAAGATTAAACAGTTTAGCCAAGCTCATTCACTAATCCTATCAACATCAATTTAAAGGGCTTGGCCATGTTTAAATTGTATGGACCAAGTCATTGTTATTGCATGGGGCTTTATTCAATTTCTTTTGTGCCCTCTTTTCTTTATTTTTCTTTTCTCTTTCTTTTCTTTCTTTTATTTTTCTTTTCTTTTCAAATCATTTACATAATGGAAAATTATTTGCAAATCAAACACACTTAAAGGAATAAATCTTAATCACTAGTTGATCCTATAAATTATAGGGTTATAACAATGGCTCCACCTGGGGATGGTACGCTCCTTGTGAAGTGCCAAGAATCCTGCTCCCTGGTGTCTTGAAAGATATCTCCAAAGTTTCTTCTGCTATTTGATCTGCTTTATTATGAAAGTTTTGATGACATATCTAGTGGCTCAGGGCCTTCGCTGCGGGCTTCAACCACCTGGTCAATGTTATCCACTTAAAAAATGCAAGTAAAATAAAAAATGGTTTATACAATGGAAGTGGGTGACACAACCTTTACATGGGAATTGAGTAGTTCTTCAACATCCTGCCATTCACAAGTCCACCTGGCAGGTTTGTCCCATCACTGTTATTGAGTAAAAAAGCGTTATTTCCTCTGAATGACTGAATCATGTAGGGACCTGTCCATAGGCTGTCGAACTTGCCATGTTTTCCCTTATCTTCATTCCTAGAATCCCATCTCAGAACCAAATCACCTAACTCAAAATCATCTTCTTTAGTTCTTTTGTCAAAGATCTTTTTGATGTTTTCCGGGAAGACCTAAGTTTTGTTGTATACTTCTTCTCTAGACCGCTACAATTGTATCATCTGGTTTATTCTTCTTTGGGAGTCATTCGGCTCAGCTTGCATCTCCTGTAATAGTTTCATGACGGGAACCCCCAAAGAGGTAGGGAACATTGCTTCAGTGCCATAGACCAACTGGTATGGAGACATACCAATTGACCTCTTAGTGGTCATCTTGTCAGCCCAAAGTGCGAAAACCAGCTTGCTATGCCAGGACTTCTTGTTTTCTTCTAGCATTTTCTTAATGATGTTCATCAAGGTTTTGTTGGAGGACTCTGCCAGCCCATTTCCCTGAGGGTAATAAGTTGTGGAGTGTCCCAAGGTGATGTGATACTGGCTACAAAAATATATGAGTTTTTTGGATCAAAATGCAACTGCATTGTCAGTTATGATTTTTCTGGGACATCTGAAACGAGACAAAATATTATTTTCCATGAATTTAATGATGACAGAGTCAGTAGCTTGCCTGCTTGGAACCACTTCGATCCATTTTGTGAAATAGTCTGTGGCAGTCAGAATCCATTTGTGTTGGCCCGAAGAAGGAGGGTGTATCTCTCCGATGAAGTCCAAACCCCATTGCTGGAAAGGAGCTTCAACTGAGATGGGTTTCAGTGGTAAAGGCAGGAGCTTCTTCTTACCTTCAAACACTTGACATTTGTGGCATGAAGTGACTCTTTGATGTACATCAGTGAACAATGTAGGCCAGTAAAACCCAGCTCTGAGGATCTTATTGGCTGTAGTCTTCCAACTCAGATGACCACCACAGTCTCCTGCATGGAAATCTTGCAAAATCTTGTCAGCTTCGTCTTTTAAAAGGCAATTTAACAAAATACCTCCATGATCTTTCCAATAAAGATTACCTTCTAGAATACAAAATTTCAATGCTTTCAACTTCAAAAACCCGGCTTTAGTTTTAGTCAGACTAGGGGGAGCTTGTAAATTAAGCAGGACAAATATTAGGTCTGTGTACCATGGAGAGTTTAGGAATACCTCTTTCACATTTGGAGTCGCCTGCTCTCCCTACTCATCAATTGCAGCTAAGAAATTAATATCTAAAGCATGGAAATTAGATTCAACCATTAATTTTGTTAGACCCTGACCTTTGATAAGTTTAGTAGGTTTAATCTCTATATCATATTCTAGAATGATAGCAACCCATTTTCCTCTTCTGCCGTCTGGATTATCTTGAGTTAATATATCTTTTACCACTGCATTAAGAACATAAGCAATTGTGTGAGAATGGAGTATGTAAACTCTAAAGTCCTTTATGGCTTTTACTAGATAAAAAGCTTGCTTCTCCATTATTTTGTAATTCAATGCAACATCTCTTAAGGATTTGCTGAAAAAGGCTATGGGTTTTTCATACCCCTCACCGTTTTTCTGCAGTAGCACTGCTGCAATGGTGTGTTCAGATGCAAAAGAGAAAAGGTAAAAGTCTTTGGTGAAATCAGGACTGATCAAGACTGGAGCTTGTGTAAGTGCATGTTTAATCTGTTCAAATGACTGTTTGGATTCTATGTTCCATTTTATTTTTGTGTCTTTTTTCAATATGTTTGTGATGTTCCTAAGAAGCTCAGCTAGGTTGGGTATGAATCTTCTCAGGAAGTTTATTTTGCCAATGAAGGATTGTAACTCCTTGATGTTCCTTGGGTGTTCTAGTTTCTGAATGCTCTATATTCTGCCGGGATCTATTTTAATTCCACCCTTAGAGATTATGTGTCTCAACATCTTACCTTCCTCTAACCCGAAGAGGCTTTTCTTGGGATTCAAAGATATCCCAAATTTACTGCACTTCTCAAACACTCGTATGAGATGATTTAAATGTTCATCGTCGGATTGAGAGTAAACTATCACATTGTCCAGATAAATGACTATAAATCTGTCAAGCTCATCCACAAAAGTAATGTCCATTGCTCTCTGGAAAGTGGCACCAACGTTCATCAAATCAAAGGCCATCTTCACATACATGAAGGGTCCCTAGGGCGTGGTAAAATCTATTTTCTCCTGATCATCTCGGTGAACAAGAACCTGGTTATAGCCAGAGAAGCCGTCCAGTAGAGAAATTCCGCTGGCCCCAACTACCTTCTGTAGGATGTGGTCCATTTTGGGTAAAGGGTAATTGTCCTTTAGAGATACCTTGTTCAAGTTTCAGAAATCAATGCATAGCCTAATTTCACTAGTTTTCTTTCCGGTAGGAACCAGATTAGAAACCCATTTGGAAAATCTCAAGGGGACTATAATCTTTGCATCATACATATTTTTGATTTCTTTCTCTATCAGGGGAAGCAACTTGGGATTAATTCTCCTAAGTTTCTGTCTGAAAGGTTTGTGTTCTTCTTTTATGGGAATCCGATGTTGTATGATACTTGTATCATAGGATTTTAAGTCCTCATAGCCCCAGGCAAAAACATCTATATATTCCTTAAAAAGTTCAATGTATTTGCTATTTTGCTCTGGTGGCAGAGATTTAGACAGTTTTATCATCTTGGGTTTTTCTTCTGTTCCTATGTTGCACTGTTCAACCTCTTTACCGCTAGCTTCGATTTTCAGTTTTTTGGCTACATCGTTAAAATCAAACAAGTCTTCCAATGGAACTAAACCTCTAGGTAACACATTATTTTTCAACTGTAGAATATTGGAATCTACATCATTTTTATTTAATTCTTCAACATCTATTTTATTTACACTACCATTCTCAAAAACAGATTTATTTACAAATTCGTCATCATTTTCCAAGTCTATGTTTGTGCATTCGAAATCATTCTTACATTGCAGAAAATCTTCGTTTTGATCGTCATTTCCAAATACCTGCCAATATCTGGTGTTGTCAAGGACGATTGGTCTGCACTTCACCTCCACTATGTAATTGGGAGTGGGACGAAAAGGGATTTTATAGGTAGCTGCTGATGTAGCCAACCCGTCTGCAAGTATATTTTGTCCCCTAGGCATTACCTGCAAGTCAATCTCAGTAAAGCATGGAAGAGCATCTAAAACAACATTCCTATAGGTTCTAAGTTTGGGATGTTTTGCTGCATACTCACCTTTGATTTCCTTGATAACCAATTCATAATCACCCCATACCATTATATGCTCGGTGCCAACTTTCTTCAATAATTTCAGGCTGAGCATCAAGGCCTCGTACTCGGCTATGTTGTTAGTACATTGGAAGTTCAGTTTGTAGGAATGATTCTCAGAATACTTTGACCTGTGGTTATGCAACCAAACTCTGGCTCCAACTCCTTCTTTACTCACAACACCATTGAAGTCCATTCTCCAGAAGTCTGCTGGCAACTCCTCATTCTCTTCAATCTTGGGGTTTCTTACTTCAACAATTGTTGTAGCATCCTTCAGATCAGGTGCATCATCCTCCAGTTGTGCGATTTGTTCTTCAAAGTCACCACCATTGTATAAAATAAAAGAGTCCATATCAGAGTGTGTGGAGTATAGTGGGTAATTGTGTGGCTTTTCCTGGCTACTGACCATATACTTCATTAGTGTTTCCCGGTAAAGTTTTCTCTATTGACCGAAAACTGGAATGGTGGCGTAAGACATATCTAGCTGCAGGGTTCCTCTCAATTTAGCTCCCCAAGACCTTGATAGCAACATACCATACTTGGGGGGGAATATATGCAACGACGATATCCATCACCATAATTTTCGCTGGGATTTGAGCCAAGGTGATGCATAAGTCTTTAATCAGGCCTATACATTTGACTTTGTTGGAGTTGAAAGAATGCAAATCTTTGTAGGGTCTGGTGACCTCTTGTCCCAACTTCTCCATCACGGCTTTGGGCATCAGGTTGTGAGAGGCACCCGAATCCAACATAACATTGTGTAATATTAGATCGTGGATGTTTAGGCTGATGTAAAAAGGGGCCACGACACCATTATCAGTTTGACCGTCAAATTCAGGACCAAACAAGAGCTCAAGTTGATCATCAACAAGGTTTACTATGTCCAAGTGGTGTACAGATCCAACATTCAAGGATTTTGTACCTATCTTGGGTTCAACGCTTAAATATTTTATCACTTGAGCCCTGTAAGTGTTCTTATTCATCAGCTCGAAGAGGGGAATGGGAATCTTTAGTTTTGCTAGTTCCCCTTCAAGGCTGAAAGGAGCGGTGGTTTTGTTTAAGGTCTGTACTTCTGATTTATCGGTAGAATATCTGTGTTCAGGTGCACCTGTTTGAATGGTTGATGAAACTTCAGTCCGACTTGTTCTTTTAAGAATTTATGGAGTTTTTTGCACAGGAGATTCATCATCATTTCGCCCAGGGACTTTCTTGGGAGGGTTTTTTGAGGTTTTCTTGGTTTCATAAACCTTCTTTGGAGAGTTCTCATTTGCCTTCTTACTTCTAAAGTTATACTTCCTGTGAACCTCCATTATAGCGTTCTCAAAGGCTTGCTGTTCTCTTTTCTCAGCTTCCCCATTTACCTCTATTTGTGAAAGGAGAAAGATTTCGTGCTCTTTGTGGGTGAGAAAAATGGATTTGTGATCGTGATCATGATCACCCATTAGGTTTATATGAGTGTCATCAAATTCCTTAATTACTTCCTCCCCGTCATCGACATAAGTTTCCTGGAGAGGTGGTCTAATCTGCTGATCAGGTCCCCTTTGTTCCCTTTGATCTCCAGGATCTCTCTGCTGGATCTGAGGTGGATTTCTTATGAAGTTTGGGTTTCTAATTTGAGGGGTAGCTTGGTTCTCCCTAGGTAGGTTCCTATCAGTTATGGTGAGTCTCTCCATAATTTTTTCGATAGCTCTGGCGAGAGAATCTAATTTGGCATCTGATGAGGAAATAGAAGGTTCTTCTTTGATGGTGACCCTCTTTTCTGTTCTCTGCCTGGCCCTTCTGACCAAAAGCTTTGCTTCCACACTAACGACACTTCTTTGCATGTCTTCCAGAGTTGTTGCATTTCTTTCTCTCAACTGATATGACATGTCAGCGTCAAAGCCACCAGGGAATTTTATTAATGCCAAACCTTGTGGTGGTTTAATATCAGCAGGGATAACATTGTATAGATTGTTGAAACGAGTGAAATAATCTTGCACTGTCTCTCCTTGGTTCCTTCTTATGTTCTCATACTCTGACATAATCTGGAGAGGATTTTTCTTTACCTCCCATATGTCAAGGAAAGTTTGATGAAAGATGAAAATATCGATAATAGTAGCAACACATAAGGTTTTGAACCACTTTTTAACCTCTCCAGTCAGACTTTGTGCAAATAATCTCATCTGCACATTGGCTTTATCTACTTCCTGTAGGTCAAAATAATCGTTCATTTTGTCAACATGTTGTTGGGCATTCAGGGGACCAATACTATCAAACTGAGGGAGTCTGGTTTGATAATCTTGAGGCATGTCATGTAAAGGAGCAACCAATACCAATGGAGCATATCTTGCTGCCATGATTGGTGGAGGAGGCTGAACAACAAACTGTGTGACAGGAGAGGTAGTGTCTGAGGCTAGAGAAGATGAAGGGCTTGGAGGAATGGAGCTTCAGAGAGGGATCTCTCTGTGACTTTTAGACTTGTTTCGACTTTCAAGATTTTAGGCTAGTTAAAAAGAATATAACCGAGTTGTTTGTATTGTTTTTAGATGAAATGGCTGAATATCACTTATGCTTCCATTGGGCTATGGGGTATGTCTTATAAAGATAGGGGTCGAACAAAAAAACTTGGAGATTTCTTTCACAGGGCAAGATAATGCATTTACTGGGTTCTTTATCAATAAAGTGATGGATAGCAGAAAAGACGAGGATATCAATTAGAGCAAAGAAGCAATTAAGAATTTCTTTACTATAACATCAGAAGATAAACATTTAGATATTCAAAAGTCAGAAACAGGGTATACGTGGAAAAATCCTGCAACATTCGTTACTTTTAAATAATCAGATTAAGAAAACAATATGATAACTGAGAGGGATAAACTTTTAACACAGAAGAGTAAACATCACCAATAAATAACATACAGGAATCATGTGGAACGTCTCTTTGTATTACTGGAAGATCTCTTGAAAAAGTTACATTGCTTACAGCTTAGAGCGTAAAGATCAACCCTCAGTACTTCAAAGTTTGAAGTATTTATAATCAAAATTACAAACGACCCTGCCATTGATGATCAGGACGTGGCGAGAAATGAAACTAACTAACTAAATAACATAATACAAAAATCTAGGTAACTGCTGATGATCTGTCGAATTCTTCATGCTGAATTTGGGGAAGGCCGTTGGTGAGTCACCCAAATGACTTGGACTGATGTGTCTGCTGACTCAACTTGCACACCTCATTTCCTACTCGATCAAATTACACAGTTCTTCCCATCTTAGCTGACTGGGAATGGTGACTTTGAGTAGTCTATGCTATACTTCATCTACTTCTGTGTATTTGGAAAAAGTTGGTTTGATGATGAAGATATATTTGATCTCGTGTTGTATACTGATGTCTGGATGCAAAGTCTCCAAGAACGCTTTGCCCGTTATAGTGACTTGTATCCCTAAGAACTTGGAACTATCCTTGGCCATTGTAGCCATTTTCTGCTTGTAGTCTGGAAGGGTCATCAACTTGTCATTAAGAACCATTAGACCAGGAAGACCCTTTTTCTGCAGAGCCTCAATCTTACCGAAAAACCTTTGAACTCCAATGTCCATGTTCTGGACTTTTCTTCCAATTGCAACATCAATCCTTTTTTGGTCAGAACCCTCTTGACTCTGAGAATGGTTTCTATCCTGTCTTTGATCTTCAAGTCTTCCAGTTCTAATCTGGTTTTTGAGTTCAGGAATTTAATTATTTCATTGGCTTAAGAGGGCATTTCTCTCAACTCTCCTTTAATTTTGTCAATAACCTGTCTGCTTCTTATCATTAGCTCATTCTGCTCAAACATGATCTGTACCATAGGCCATATTTCATTCATGGATTTGGAGATATCCATCCAAATATTTTCTTTGGACTCAACAAGTGTCTTGCCTGCCACTGTTTGCTTTTGGAGTTGCTGCAATTCCTGTTTGAGCTTATATGATGTTTGTTTCTCAATGTGGAAGCTTTTCTGGTAAGAAGTCTTGAGCCCTTGAAGACTCTCAACCTCCTTTTTCAGTTTGTTGATCTCCGTTTCTTGTAAGTTCATCTCCTCCATGGATTTTGCAAGCTCCATTGTCTTTTCCAGAGCTAACAGAGGGGTGGCTGAGGGAATTTTTGTTGTGGTGGTTGTTGCTACAGTAGCTGTGCTGACTCCGGTGAGTGGAACTGCACTCAATGGAATGAATTCCATCGGTGTTGATTGTTCCTTCTCCTTTACCAACCTTTTCACCTCTGCTTCCATTTCTTTTAACTGTGCATTCTACTTCATGATCAACTTGAGCATTTCATCCTTTTCTCCTTGTGTCTCAGCGATCTCCTTAGCTTGTGCATCCTCTGTGGGTGGCAATTTTGATTGTTTTCTCAGAGATGCTATATCAACATTCTTCTTCTTTAGCAACTCCTCTGTTCCTTTCACATTCGAGGGATCATACCTGATCTTGAATACCAATTCCTCTAGGGATTTTATCCTATTATCCTTTGCAAAAGAGGATATCTTTTCCAGTTTCAACTGGTTCTGAACATTGTTTAGAGCTACTTGTAATTTTGCAGCTGTAGAGGAAGCATGGGCCAAAGTGGAGAAAACCATTTCACCAGTCTGTCTGTGCAGATCTATCTGGTCAACTGGATGAACTTATTTTGTATCAAACACAAGGGTTGACCTTTTGTAGTCACTAATTTCTTTGGGTTGAGGTGCCCATGCCTGTAGAAATGCAAGATGCATTCTTCCTTTTTCTATGTTGAAAGCTGATAACAGTTTGTGTTGGGCAGTGGACGTCTGCTTCCAGAACTGAGCATAAGTGCTATTGGTCAGTGTCTGGTTTCTCTTCTTAATCAAATCATATTTTTCAAAGATGTTCAGCTTTGCAGATCCCTGTGGAATTTGGGTGGCCATAGTTATATCAGTCTGCTTCTTTGGAACAAAAGTAGACATTGTTTGACACATGATTGAAGGAATTGGTGTATCTCCTTCTTTAACCCCTTTGGCAGGCTAAATATCTTCTTCCACAGACCTAGGAATAGTATGAACGATCTTAGGCTTTTTACTGTATAATTGAAACTCCTCTGCTGATACTTCAGTGACCGAAAGAGAAATTTCTTTCCTTCGTCTTTTTTCCTTTGGCACTGGTGGAGTGACAGTCTGGGAAGTCAGTACTAAGGAAGAATGTTGTTCAATGTCTTCCAAGGTGTTCTCTTCCCACTATATCTGATTTACATACTTCTCAATTTCCAGTTTAAGTGTGTGAGCATACTGAGCGCTTTTGTTTTTGGCTCTCATTTCCGCAATGATCCCACTCAGATCATATTGCCAAATAAAACTAGTGTTGAATTTCATTTCCTTTAATATATTTTCTGCCTCTTCTCCAACGGCTAGACTATTACAGATAAAAGGTCCTATATGCCCCTTAATCCTCAGCTGTCATTTTTTCTTCAGAGATACAAAGTGGATATCATCTGGCGATTATACTCGATTGCAAATATCCAAACATGCAGATATTTGGGTAATTTGTATGGAGCCAACTCACATCCATACACCCTGATTTCTTTGTGGTCTTGATACATGAACCAACCTCCTGTCTTTGCAAGGTCCGAGAGATGTAAGATTCTATAGATCTCTTCATTTATCCTTGGCTCTGGTCTCCCACTAAGCATGCTCACCACCAGATGATAAAACATATCAATGAAATGTTTGAAACTGAACTCCGTGGAGTTTCTTCTGAGAAGTGAATTCCATTGGGTTACTCCCTGTGGTTTCCCATCCTTGTCCATTTTTTGCATCAAGAAAGAAAACCTTTCTGCTTGAAAAAAGATGAACATGTACGCCAATATCGAGGAATACCAAAACATGCCCTCTGTGGCGAATTTTGAAAACTGGTCGTGGATGTTTTCTACCAGGAAAAAACTATAGTCAAACTGGGTGGTGGCCTGTTCCTCAACCAAAAAAATGGACAGGAAACCTAATATAGGCTCATCCACCCATTCATCTGAAAAGTATCCAAGTAGGCAACAAAGCGATGAAATAACTTGGTTCCCTCTTTCTGAGAACAAGGAAGAATGATACGGGGGGTTTTTCTTGGGGAGCTAAGCGTCATGTGGGAGAAAAAGCTCGAAGATCTAGGCTCTTTAAGAAAAGGACAAGTTCTGATACAACTCCGTTAGGATTTCAAGGTTGAAAGGAGAGGCAGAGTTGATCCTGGGTATCTGCATCATCTGATTGATGGCCTCTGGTGTGATAAAGAACAGGGTCTCTCCTGATGATGAAACTACGACTTTTTGGTTGGGGAGGTAATGAGCATGGAATTTGAGGGTGAATTCAGGGAAATGATGGACTTGGGGAAAAATATATAGAGGAAGATTTGACTCCCAGAGCCCAATTTCATCGCTCTGATCCAAGAAGGTGTCTTTAAACCATGACTGCAACTCTGGGAAATCGAATTCACACTTCGTCTTTGAGATAAGATAATCCTTGTCGGCCAATGGGATCCTGTCGAGATCGACAGGAGGTGGGAGGAAAGGATTTTACTCGGCTTCTTCCCTTTTGGACTTTGGTGCCATCACTGTGAAAGGTACCTGCAATTCAAACAAAAACATTAGCGGCTAATGGTTGTGTCTGGGTAGATGGCTGGATCAGAGAAGGGGAAGAAATAATCTAGTGTGCGGAGAGGGTGGAAAGTGTGTCAATGGAAGGACAAGGGTTACTTTTGAGTGAACGGGTATCCGTTGGGCGCGGGGGATAGGTCATCATGCTAACGAGTGTGTGGCCTGTAATAAATTGCCAATGGATCCTTAGGAACTTGAGGAGGTAGGAGAAAGACACATGACGTGTGTACCTAGACGACGTGGAGGATGATGATTGAGGGAATGAAGAAGGAGACATGACCTGTAACGGGTGAACGGATAAGACAGGTAGAGAGGAGATTGAGATGTGACAACATGAGATGGTGGTGGTATGTCAGAAAGGAAAAGATGTGACGGAATAGATTAGCGACACGTTGGGATGGGGCCAGCCAGGAGAAACCACTACGTTCCGGACCCCCCCACCGTTAAAGGCAGAACGGTCGGGGGGGTCTGGAATCTCTTGTAGACCATCCATTTGCACGCCTTCAGGATAACCGTAGATCTGAGTGCCCTTGTTAATTCCTATTCCAGACCCGCCCCCCACCGTTAAAGGCAGAACGGTCTGGGGGGTCTGGAACTTCTTCTCGACCATAGATCCAAGCGCTAATACCTCAACCGTAGATCTATGTGCACTTTTTAATCAGTAAGTGCAAAATCATATATGCAACAAAGACTTCGGCTTAGTAATTTTTGTGGGTTTCGCTCAGCTTTCCCTGCTTTTTGTCACCATGGGGGTTAGGCAAAACACTCCCAAACATCAAAGATATGAATATACATCGATTATCATGCATGTTTTATTGAAACAAAACTGACTAACCTATGCTCTAACCTACTCACCTATGACATTTAGCCCAGCTTAAACTGTTGGACTAAGAAATTATTCTGTCCTAAGGTTATTTGACCAAGATTAGGCTGTTTGATCAAATTTATTTCACTAGCTAACCTATCTACTTGGATAAGATTAAACAGTTTAGCCAAGCTCATTCACTAATCCTATCAACATCAATTTAAAGGGCTTGGCCATGTTTAAACTGTATGGACCAAGTCATTGTTATTGCATGGGGCTTTATTCAATTTCTTTTGTGCCCTCTTTTCTTTTCTTTTCTTTTTCTTTCTCTTTCTTTTCTTTTTCTTTTCTTTTCTTTTCTTTTCAAATCATTTACATAATGGAAATTTATTTGCAAATCAAACACACTTAAAGGAATAAATCTTAATCATCAGTTGATCCTATAAATTATAGGGTTATAACACAAGGATCACATCTTGGCACAAGTCTAGAGTCATCGGGGGTTAAAACTGGCAGGAATTTGGTATACATGACATATATTGTATGGTGGTTAATACTATTGTTATATAATATTAACTATATTTTAAATACATTATAACAATATCCCAAAAGGGGGTGACCCGTAGGTTTGACCACGGGACCTCCCCACTATCATTAGACTTTTGTTACCAATGAACCACGGGTGGGACTTGGTAAGTCCACCCACATTTATTATTTTAAACTCAGTCTTTTGCCTAGTTCGGGGTTCGCACCAAAATTACGTACAACACGAATTTTTATGCAGGTTTTGGAGTATTCATTGCATACATGTGGCACATTTTTCAAGGCAGAGAGCCCAACAGGGGCTTGGAGGTGATTGTGTCGGATTGAGACGACTTGACAGTTAATTTTGCACTATTCCTCGCCACGAATTCACTGGTGCAGTTAGATTTTGCATTAGAGCATCGAATATGAAGGCCGATTTTCAAACTTGAGGTATAGCCATGTATTTTATGCCAATTTTGCTGAGAATAATATAAAGCCTGTCCACTTCGAAGCGGGCCCAAAGACGTAGTCCATTCTTGGGACGAACTTTGTTATCATGTCTTGTGTTCTTGCTCTCCTTCTCATATTTTTTCCATGATTATGTCCTCTTTAACCATGTTTCACATAAGCTTTCATTCACACTCTTTAATGTAATTATTTTAATAAGTCATCCGTGAAAAGATACTGAATCAGGATGGCTTAAGTCTCTTCTCATTACTTGTTGTTATATGATAAGGCTTCCTTACAATATGCCATGTGACTCCTTAAATGCATGATACTTGCCTTTATCTCCATTAAAAAGACATGGAATGGGTTGATTATAAGCCTTACCATTGATAAAAATGACCCCCACTTTTAAAGACATGGCTTGGTTAGCAAAGCCATTTGCTATGTAAAAATTCTCTCTTAACGCATCATAAAACATAACATGGGTGAATTTAATTGCTTCTTGTTTTACCCAAGCTATCAATGATGCCAATAATTCATCATTTGGGTTTATTTTCGTTACCATATAGCTCACGACGTACTTTGAATCCCCCACCACAATTAGCGTCTGAATGTGAGAGTTGATGGTGATCTCAAGGCCTTGAAATAAAGCATAGGATTTGCTTGGTTGTTTGTTGAGATACCAAGACCCCATGTGAAACATGTTTCAGTTGTTCCTCCAAGACTCATGATGACCCCTCACACACCTACCACCCTAACAAACATATAATTTTTTTCAAGTTTTAAAAAACAACAATAATAATAATTAAAAAAATTACAAACACATTTAAAAAAATGAAAAAAAAAACTAAAGGGCATATATATATATTTTAAAAAGTTGTAAATAATAATCGTAATAATAAAATTACAAACGCATTTAAAAAAAAAAAAAAAACCAAATGTAATGTCCCCACTTTGGGACATCATTATATTTCAGAGTGTTATGATGACCATAGTAGCCAGATGGAGGTTATAGCGAGTACATAGACTATTGAGGGGTATTTTGGGGCCTGGCTTACATTGCTCATCGTATTTCATCATTATGATCCATTCCACACAGATTGGCTTTGGTTCCATTGCATTCCGACGATTTCCATGTTTTTGAGTTATTTTGGGTTATAGGTTAATTAAATTCACTATAGAGGGCATATTGGGCATAATACTTGGAGGAACCTCTTAGTGTAATATCTCATAGGAATCGGGAGGAACCACACTACAGGATAGGATGATGAGAAGTGACTCTCAGTGGCCAGGGAAGCCACAAGGAGAGATAAGGTACTTTTCAGAGGTAAAAAGGTTAATTAATTAAGTAAAGTGATTTAATTAATTAATTAATAATTAATTAAAGTAAACTCACTTTGGAGAGATAAGGTGAGCAGGGAGGATAAAAGAGAGGCAAAGGCCTCTATTCTCTCATTCATGTTGATTATTAGTTTTGATATCTGGCTTCTAGCTAGTGAGCCCATGCCTTGGGCGTTTTGAGGGTTTTAACTTAACAAACCCTAGAGGACAATCCAATGGTGAAAGATTCCACTTACCTTGTTCCAAGCTTGGTATCGGGGATGCAATACTCCACCCACACTATTCTACTTCAGATCTACTCAGTTGCAGGAGAGTTCTACACCAGTTGCAGGTACAGGAAGAGAGAGGGTGCACCATTGGGGGTTTCTAGCAAGGGGGGCACACCATTCATTGAGGGAAGTTCGATCCAAGAGATTGGAAGGGTTTTTGGAGATTCTAGCACCTGGGTTTTTCTTGTAGGGCCTTGACCATCATTTCTAGATCATTCTGAAGGAGTTTTATGTGCCATTTGATTTACTAGATGCATTGGACGAATTGGAGGAGAGGGGTGCACTTCATAAAGTGGTTTCAGTCATTTGATATCTCAGATCTTCACTATTTTGCTTGGGACTTCACCAGTGAGGTAACCGTTCCCCGATCTATCATTTCAATGGTTTTGTGGAGCATTTGGAGGCCTCTAGAAGAGAGGCCAAATTATTGGTCTTCATCCATCTAGGAGGGCATAAGCTAGATTAGGGCTTTGTGCATTTGGTGGGTCAAAACTTCATCTTTCATCCTGAGACTTCACCCAGGGTTCGACATTGACCCGATCTACCTTTTGGCATCTTCATTGGAGGATTTGGGGGCCTTGAGCAGCAAGGGCGAATTATTGAGAGTATCCAGTGTTCCAACAGGGTGTATCTCATCCAGCTTGGGGGTTTGGCACTGTAGAGGGCCTCATCCTATTATTCATGCATGGTAGTCCGGTGGCCTTTGGAGGCTTGTATATTCTCTCTTGATCTTGATTGAGGGCCATCCTCATTTTGTTATGATCTCTTATGCTATATTGTACCAGATCTGCAGATATATTGTATCAGTTCTTCTACTATTATGAATAAAGATAAGATTCGAGGTATTTTGGATTGTCTATCATATTGTTGATCTTGCGTATGGTTGAGGTATGTTCCATTGTTGTATATTATTGATTCTTGTTGCAATCACATATAATAAACATCAGTATAAACCCTAGCGCAACATAAAAGACCATAATAAGCAAAGTGTTTGATGAAATGCCACAACCAAAAACAATTTAAAATCCATGCAAAACGTGATGTTCCTGGCATATTGGCTTGGGAACATTACAATGGTATTAGAGCTTAGACTCTTGCCAGCCTGAGGGGTCTTCCATAAGGAGAAATGGATACACAGGAATGGAAGCTAGCCCTACGTAAGTTGATGGCACACACACAAGAGCCTACAACACTATGTAGACGAAATGAAGAGAGAGCATGTAGTAAATGGAGGGAAGCATAGATTAACCTTACACCCATTAGAAACAGGTAGTGTTGCTACAGTTGCAAGGTGCCTTGGGACCCAGATCATAGATGTAGGGGCAGAGGTAAGAATTACATCATTGAGGTGCTCTATGACAGTGATGACGAGGTGTGTGAGGATACAGAGTTAGATGCTTATTTGGAGCAGTCCGATGATGCTAGTGACTCTTGCACAAAGGCTAGTGATTCTTGCACGCTTAAGGAGGATAGTGACCCTTTCACATTGGAGGAACAACGGGATGGACATGATGATAGCACCTATGTTTCAACAGCCATATCACATAGTGTTAATGATCTTACACCTCAACAGAGTGGTGACACCAGTGGGGATTCACACGTGTTAGTACCTAGACCCGACGAGCTTCCTAGGATGACCGTGACACATTTGTCATCTTTCCAGACACCCATGATAGCCACGTCACATGAGGATATCAGTGACATCTTAGATATGATGGAGGAGCTTAGAGTGAGGGATGCACACCATGGACATATGGACCCACAGACCCAGGAGGAGAGACATGACTTGGAGACAGTGGACCTTATACATATAGATCAACATGAGGAGATTGAGTCACCTCTTTTGTAGACTCCATTAGTTGAGGAAGTTATGGAKATTGACAGACTGATGGGACACTTACTTCCAGGTCCGACCTGAAGTGATGAGGATGCACCCTTTATTGGTCAGGATGACCATAGCAAGTGCCTAGACACATCTATATGGGACCCAGGTGCAGATTATAKTARCATGATGAGTGMACAAGAGGATGCATYTGCTCACACTRCATACAGTATGATTCAGAGGGAGCTAGTAGTTGGGGATGATGTGCAGTCACATGTAGGAGGACCTAGTGCAACTCTTTATCTTCTACAGAGAGTGTTGTTGGGGATTTCCATGTTGGCATTAATAGTGAGAGATATGAGGTAGCACCTCAACATGACTGTGATCATGAGTCACACTACTTGGTAGGACAATTGAGAGTCAGTGAGGATATGATCACTGCAAACACTAGGCGCAATGATGTCACACATGCATTAGTGGTAGATTACTGCTGGAGGGCATCAGTGGCACATGGTAGTTCAGATGGGGGATTTGCCATGGATGACTTTCATACTCTTAGGGAGAGAGTGTTTGTGATGAGGATCGACTACAAACAATTGTTGACAGACATGGACTACCTATTTGGGGTTGGAGAGATGTATCACAGGGCCTTGAGGGAGCAAGAGTTGGAGGTGGACATACTCACTCATGAGTTGGAGAGCACCCGAGGATTCTTGAGAGGCACACATATAGCCCTTCAAGAATCAGAGTCTAGGCTAGGGGAGCTTCTTGAGGAGATTCACCAAAGAACCACTACATCTATCTAAGTGGAGAGTCAGATATATTCTTCAGTCACATTGCTAGAGGGTGTTTGTAACACACCCACGATGGGGTAAAGAAAAATAAATAAAAAATCATCCTCCTTACAGGAACAAATCCTCTTTCTGTCTACGGGTTCTAATTTGGAGAGTCTAGGACTCAACCCGAGCCTCCATTCAAGATTCTCTGAGTCTAAATAAAACGAGGCTTTGAGACCATGATAGTCTCACCTCTAAATTAGACACATGCCCTTTCAACCTCTGTTGCAGGTCTTATGATACCCGTGACCTTCTACTTCGCGCTTCAGCGAAGTCTCGGAGTTGGCTTTAACCCATTTTCTCTTGGCCTCTCCTTGGATGTGACCTTGGCGATGACCACGTGATTGCGGGCGTGACCACAAGAGGTTTGGGGTCAAACTACTTTTGGGCCCGCAATCCTCCTCAAGTCTCCACGTGTCCTCTTGACGAAACCACAGTTTGAATTGCGACCCGCCCTCGATATTTTAAAATTAGCGCAACTCCCGTCCTAGCAATGCTATGGGATCATTGACCTCATGATCTTGATGATACTTTTTGAATCGACGGTTCATATCCGTGCCTCTCAAATCTACGGACCAAATCTCTCCCTCCTAGATCAACGATTGTGATCTCTTCGCAATTTCGGACTTCGGGGTTTTGAAATCTCAAACCCTGCTTCTTCCGTACTTCAAAGTTCTAGAGCTAACGATCTGCAGACACTTGTCTCACTCGATCAATGGTCTTGCTTCCACTTTGGGAGTTTGACCATTTAACCCAAATCAACGGTCCTCCAACCCTCTTCTCGATCGATGATTGAGATCTCCTTCGGGTTTCAGACTTCTTAGATCTCAAATCTCAAACCTTCTCCCCAATGACTTTTATTCGAAGGCTACAATCCTTTGACGCATGTCCTCCTGATCTCACGATCAAGGATTACTTCGGGTCTACACCCGAAGCTCACAGATTTGCGCCATGTGTCCTCTGAATCTGACGACTATGAATCACTTCGGGACTTTACTCAGAGTTCACGAATTTGTGCCATGTGTCCTCCGAATCCAACGGCTATGAATCACTTCGGGACTTTACCGGGAGTTCATGGGTTCACGCCACATCTCCTTTAGATCCATCAGTCCAGGTTCACTTCGAGTCTTCGGGCCTTCGGGGTTCAGAAATATCAGTTCTGAAACTGAAAACCCCACTACAATATTCCCAGAGCTCTCGATCTATTGACAAGTGTCCCCGTGCCAATCGACGACTCACGTCTCTTCGGCTCTTTGGGTGTTTCAACACTTCGACCTTCGCCTTCCTTTGGATATTCTGACCTGTCGACATGTGTCCTCCTCGATCCAACGGTCTAGATTTTCTCTGGCCCTTCGGCTTTCCATGCTTCGAGAATCTCAAGTTTCAAACTTGCCTCCTCCCAGACTCATGGTATCTGACGGTTCAGATCCACTCTGGTGATCTGACGCTTGAAGTTTAACCTGAACAATCTGACGACTCAGATCTATTCCTGCGATCGAACGAATGAGATTCTACTTCGGGTTTCTGGCTCTTCGGGCTTCGGAAACTTCGAGTCTCAAACCTTGACAGGTTCTCTCTCTAGTGCGTGTGAATGTTAAGACTCGTGCACCTTCCTTAGATATGATGACTGTCGATCCTTTTCACTGTGATTCAACGACCATTGTCACTCCTATCAGTATTCAAAGGTTTTAAACCTTTGCTCCTCCTATGAGTCTTACTCTTGGATCTCGTCAACACTTATGATAAGTGCTATCCCTTCTGAGCTTGATCCTTAAAGGATTTCGATTTCCCACACACTCCTTGCATTTGGGGATTTCGATAACTCGGTTCAAAGGATTTCCTAAAAGGAAATTCTTCTCGCCCTCCTGGTGTTCCTCTGCTCTGGTTCTTCGATTCTTGGTCGCTTCTTGACGTCGATCAATGACTCACAACAATTATACATCTCGAAGCTTCAAGCTCTAGGGTTCCTAGACTACTGGTCTGAAGGGAGCACCTTCCCAACATGCAGGGCTTTAAGCTCTAAGTCAAGGCAAGGTAAGTTGTGGGTTTACCACGATGGTAACTATGCCAAGAGGCCTTCTCCGACTCTGGAATGGTGATGTATCTCCCTGGGAGAGTGCCTTTGAGTGACTAAACATGGACGTATGGGAAAATMAAGCAGACATATAGGTTATCAAGGGAGTGAATTCATATTCATAACTTAATCATTTAACACAGAGAAATAACCCTTTATAGACATATAAATACTCRCATACATCCATTACTTACAATTCAAAGCATAAGGCAAGAAAAACACTTATCAGAACCATATAGTGTGATGCAACTGCTGAAAGGGGTGCTCGTTTCCACCCAACCATAGGCTCAGTCACTMCCAATGGATTTATCACTGGCCACCCCCAAGCTTAAGCCATGATATTTCGAGATTCAATCTCCTACTTCCAACTCAACGGAAGGTAGGGATGAAGGTTAATMTCCTTCTCCCAATACAAAAATAGATAAGGAYGAAGGTTACTCTCCTTCTCTTGGTTCAATCTCTATTTTCTGTGATYAGAATTCACTGTTTCCTCTTTCARYSCTTCCTCACACTCGAGAGTTTCCTCTCTCGTCTTTGCATTTTCTCCGCAGGTTTCCCTCTGTCTACCACACTTCCTTTCTTGCCTCCCTCARCAAGATTGTGTGTGGCTCAAATCTCCCAATCTGTGGTCAGGTCCGRAAGCCTTACCGATGGGCAGTCTGCCCCATCCCTCATTAACTCTTGAGGGGGCCTTCCCACCTACCAACCTGACGGGAATTCATTCYTGGTAAGAGGGTTGTTCTGATCTGAGAGAATTAATTCCAGCATGGTACTGGTTTGGTGGAGGTTAACACAACCATTCCTGGTCCCCTCCACCACCTTTCACAACATTTTGTGGTCTGTCTCTTAGGACATCCCCTCTTTCAGCAGTCATGCAACACATAACCATTTTCTATTAAAATAAACATAATTTACATTAATCGACCTTCTACACAAGGTCCATCATATCAAACATTCACACTTTTAAGTTTTCCATAGTTCCTCGGCCCATATAGTTATATTTACAGACAGGGGGAAACAAGGTGTTACAATTCCCTCCCCCTTAAAGGAATCATCGTCCTCGATGTTCTATCTATCAACATGATATGTATGTCTAGAAGTAAAAAAAATCGAATATGCCTGTCTCATGGCATCTTCCATTTCCTACGTAGCCTCATCTGGGCCAAAGTGTTTCCATTGCACCTTGAACTGTGCAATGGTTCAGTTCCTGAGTGAGGTTTCCTTTCTGTCTAATATGCATTAGGGTTCTGGCAGGAATTCTCCCTCTGGATCCACCTAGATCACAGACCAATCAATTATATGATTAGCATCATGTACATATTTATTCAGTAATGAAACATGAAAAACATTATGTGCCTTTACTGTGGGCGAAAGTGCTAGCCTATAGGTTACAGGCCCCACTCTATCTAAGACTTCAAAGGGTCCACAATACCGAGGTGCCAACTTGGCACAGGCTCCCATTCTTAGGGAACTCTTCCTGGGTCTAACTCTAAGATAGACATGGTCTTCGATCTTGAACTCTGTGGGAGTTCTCTTTTTGTCGGCGTAACTTTTCTGTCTATCTTGAGAAATCTTCAGATTTTGTCTTATTTGAACCACTTGTTGTTCCATTTCTTTCAGCATGTCAGGTCCGATTGTAATTCTGTCCATTGGATTGCTCCAGTTGATTGGAATCTTGCACTATCTACCATAGAGGACACTAAAAAGGGCTCATCTTCAAGGATTCTTGATAACCATTGTTGTAGGCAAACTCTACCAATGGTAGGTAGTCTTCCCACTTCTTAGGCTGATGCATTACATGCATCCTTAGCATGTATTCTACTATTTGGTTCACTCTTTTTGCTTGTCCATCAGTTTGGGGGTGATAAGTTGTGCTGAATAACAATTTTGTCTCAAAACCGATCATTAGGGATTTCCAAAAGTTCGAAGTAAACTTGGTATCTTGGTCAGATACAATTTCCTTGGGCATGCCATACAGTCTAAATATCTCCTTCATGAAGATGTTGGCAATATCTATGGCCTTGCAAGTTTGTTTGATAGGAATGAAATGAGCATAATTACTCTGTTTGTCCACCACGACCATGATGGCATCATTTTGCTTGGTCGACTTTGGTAATCTGTTGATGAAATCCATGGAGATGGTTTCCCATTTCCATTCTGGGATCGGTAGGGGCTGTAATAATCCTACTGGATGCCGGTGCTCTACCTTAACTTGCTGGCATTCTAGACACTTAGCTACATAGGTAGCTATGTATTTCTTCAACCCAGGCCAATAGAATTGTTTCCTAGTGGTCGTGATCATCTTTTGATATCCCGGGTGACTAGTATATGGTTTCTTATGTAGTTCATCCATTATGAACCTCTTCAAATCGTCACAGCTGGGAATATACAATTTGTTTCTGTAAGTCAACAACCCTCCCTGGAGCATCTGGTAGCCTTCATACTTCAGCCTTGTAGGCTCTTGTCTTACATATGAGGTCACGGTCTTGAAGAATGAATCCATCTCTTATGCATTTCTGACTCTTTCCCTGACATCCGTTTCACATGTGCTTACTGCTGCCCGATGAATCCTTTTTATACTTCTGCTAAGGGCATCGACCACCCTATTTTCCTTTCCTTTGATGTGTTTTATTTCGAAATCAAACTCACTAAGAAGAGCCATCCACCTAGCTTGCCTGGCATTGACCTTTGGTTGACCAAACAGGTGCCTCAGTCCACAATGGTATGTCATCAGCACAAATCTCCTTCTTAGGAGGTAGTGCCTCCACATTTTTAAAGCATGTACTATGGCAGCCAACTCTAGGTCATGGGTCACATAATTGATCTCATGCTCATTTAATTTCCGGGACGCGTAGGAAATTACACGTCCCTCTTGTATAAGGACTCCTCTAAGTCCTTCCTTGCAGGAATCTGTACACGCGAGGAAATCATTATCCGGGTCTGCAATCTTTAGCACGGGTGCATTTGTCAGGAGGTATTTCGGTTCCTGAAATCTTTCTTCACATTTTGATGTCCAAATGAATTTGATCCCCTTTTTCTGAAGGGCAGTGATTGGACAACCAATCTTGGAAAATCGTTATATGAAACTTCTATAGTATCCTGCCAGGCCCATGAAGGATTTGATACCTGATACATCCTTCGGGGTAGGACATTCCATAATAGATCTGATCTTATCGGGGTCCACTGCCACCCCTTCCTTAGAAATGACATGGCCTAACTAATGGACTTGCTTTTGAAAGAAGTTGCACTTGCTAAACTTAGCGTAGAGCTGATGCTCTCTTAGTACTTGAAGTACGAGTCTAAGATGCTCTTCATGCTCCTCCCCGTTCTTGGAGTATATTAGGATATCATCAACGAAAACCAATACAAATTTGTCCAAGAATTTGCTGAGTACATTATTCATCAAGCACATAAAAGCGGCGGGGGAATTGGTTAACCCAAATGGCACCACCACGAATTCACAGTGACCATACCTCATTCTGAAGGTTGTTTTGTGGATGTCTTCATCCTTAATCCAAGATTGGTGTTATCCAGACCTTAAGTCGATCTTCGAGAAGATGGAAGCACCTCCCAATTGGTTGAACAAGTCATCGATTCTTGGTAAGGGGTACTTGTTCTTTATGGTTGTCTTATTGAGTTGTCTGTAATCTATGCACAGTCGAAGTGTGCCATATTTCTTTTTCATAAACAAGACGGGCGCTCCCCATGGGGGTACACTGGGTCGGATGTAGCCTTTTCCCATCATCTCCTTTAGCTGTAGCCTGAGCTCAACCAGCTCTGGCATGCTCATCCTATATGGCGTTCTAGATGCTGGTACCGCTCTCGGTGTAAATTCTATCGAGAAGTCAATATACCTTCTCGGAGGTAGATCTGGTACTTCTTCTGGGAACACGTTCTTGTATTCTCTTACTTAATATGGGGTGGTCCTCTAGGTTTGGTTTGTCATCCTCAACAGAGTCCAACACCTGTATGACATATAAGGAGCACCCCTTTCTGCAATACTTTTTCATTTGAAGGGCTGATATTTGCCTCACTGAGACAGGCTTTTGAATCCCTTGGAGGGTTGTCTTTCTCCCTTCTTCATTTACACATTCTAAAGTTTTATGATAACAATCCAATTTAATTTTGTAAGCAACCAACCAATCCATACCAATCAACAAGTCATAGGATCCCATGGGAAGTATGTTAAGGGTCGCTTGGGTGGGAATTCCATCCATGATGAGTTGACAGGTTGGTATGACCTCTGCCACTTTTCTTTTGGTTGCAGTAGCTAATTGCACCAGCCATGGCCTAACATGTCTAATTGGTTGCAGTTTACACTTATCAATAGTATGAGGGGCCACATAACTCAAATTAGAACCTGGGTCAATTAAAATAGAAACTAGTTGGTTGGCGATCATACCTTCCAGCTCTAGTACTGAAGCTTGGTGGTTGGCTTGATTATTGTCCAAGAATGCATAGATTTGTGGCATGCTCCTAGCCAAATAATTGACGGTGGTAGCTTCTTGGATATTGTAGACTCTCTTACTGTTCTGTTGTCGATGTGGGCAATCCATCAATTTATGATCCTCTCCACAACCCAATCATTTTAAGGGTTCCTTCTTTAGGTTATGAGTCTTTGTTGGGATTGTCTTAAAAGGTTTATTTCCACTTTGAGAGGGGAAATTTTGCTGATATATACTTGTAGTAGGAAGGCTCCTAGAATATTTTTCATAGTTCTTAAATCTTGAGGATTTAAACCCCTTCTTTTGGAATCTCGAACTACTCTTCTTCCAGTCTTCGTGGGGTCTTGTCTTACTCCCAAGCTATTCATAACAATACCTCGCCTTCTGGATAACTTCTTCTAAGGTCTTTGGCTTGTCGAACCCAATCCTATCCCGATAGGTTTGAGGTAACCCACTAATGAACCGCTGCATTTTTGATTTTTCATATTTTATGTAGGGTACATACCTCAGTAGTTCAAGGAATTTATTGACAAATTAATCTATGGTGAGCTACCTCATCCCGAGCTCATAAAATTCCTTAGTTTTCCCATCCATGTATTTTTCTGACAGATACTGCTTCCTGAATTATTTCTCAAACTGTTTCCATGAAAAGTACTTCTCATGGACTCCTTTCACATTCCTAAGGTCTTCCCACCATATGGAAGCCTTTCCATTCAGGTTGAAGATGGATATTCGAGCCTTCAAGTTTTCAGAGTAGTCATGGACTCTGAAATACTTCTTTAAACCAAGCAGCCAAGCTTTTGCCTCTTCTCCCTTCTTAATCTCTCCATTGAAAGAGGGTGGTTTGGCTTTCTTGAACTCTTCAGGACCATGGGTTTTGGAATGCTTTCGCTTCTTTCATTTCCTTTGAGAATGCGAGCTGGCCCTGCTACTAGAAGATCCTTCGGAATTGTCAACTTCCTTTCTAGAGGACTCTCCTGATGAGTGTCCCCCGCCTCCAGGTTAGACCTTCTTCGCGATACTTCTCCCAGTGGGGTCACTTATGGAGTCATGTTTTTGGATCTCAAGTGGACTCTGACTTATCTTCTTGTGTCATCGGTCCACATGACTGGTTGCGGATTCATGCTGCAGTTGCCTCTGTATGTTGGATAAACTCTGTAGCAAGACTGTGTTAATTTTTGTTTATTTCTCTTGCTCCTTTATCAATATCTTATTGTCAGCCTTGAAACTCTGTAACTTGGCCCTGAGGCTCCTTATAGTTTCAGCCAGATCTAGAGGTGATCTAAAATTGAAGAAGACTTGAAAAACTTGAATAAATATTGCAAGTGAAATGTTATGTGTTTAAAGAAACCGGATCAATTTGCAACACATAGTTAAGGATTACTTATGTAGAAATACACATAGACATCAACATAAAACATTGAACATCAGACATAAACACAACAACTTGATAAAGGAGTTCACCCCACTACGGGCTACATCTCCTAGTCCAGCTTCCAATGGATCATTATTATTAAATTGCTCAAAGTGCTAAAAAACATGCCTTACAATGCTCAAAATGACAAACTGACTGCTCCAATGGCTCCGCAACGTCCCAAAACCCCTGTCTGGGCTCTTTCGGCACCTGAAACGGTCGAAAAATGAAGAAGATAGCCTTCTTGAAATCTCCCTCTTCAACTTTGCTGTCTCTGGTTCTACAAATCGCACCCTTGTGCTTCAAACCTGGCACACACGCTCATTTAATCGTAAAAACTTGGCACCGGGCACAACCGCGCCAACGGTGCAAACCGTAGGACGGTTAAGGCGCCTCCAGCCCCTAACCGCCTCGACACTCGGTCATATGGCCCATAGGACCTTGGGCTCGGTGAAAAGGTGGTTACTCCGTTGTATAACCGTGTAACTTCCCGTGCGTTCAACCCACCGGTCAAACCACGCGCATATCAAAACTTTGGTCACGGTTCAATACCCCGCGCGTATGTTTATATCATATGAAAACTTTAATACATATATATATATATGCAATGGAATACATTGCAATCCAAAGTATGCACGCGCGCCAACAATTCCGGGCCAATATATATGGTCATATGTATTGTAATGAAACCATGGGTTGGGGCTTAAGCCCCGGCCCGCGCCCTTTTCCATATAACACATAATGCAAACATAAATATAGGTTTAATGGTATAGCCAACAAGGAACATCGGGCGACTTAATGGTTAATGGAGTATTTTAAAGACTTTGTGTTGTGGGAGGTCCGGGGGTCGAACCCCGCGGCCTCCATTAGTTTTACATAGCAATTATAGGCCATTCAATGAGGGACACGTGGCGCCCAAGCATTGGGCCACGTGTCCTCATACCATTCGTTGCCAATACGACACGTGTCAACATCCGATTGGACAACCACCAACCAATAAAAACGCGCCACATCTTCCCTCTGCCACGTCATCATGATGGTATGGCCCTGCCACGTGGCCGTACGGACTGTACGGACAGGTACAGTCAGCATCCCAAATTTTTTCCTGTTTGGCTTGGCGGACAGATCGCGATATCTCCTCCATACGGACTCCGTTTGAGAAAGTAAATATACCGCCGGAATCAGGAAGACAAGATGGATGCAATGGCACTATTTTCGTCGCATTCCGAGCACTTTGAAAATTGAGCAAAATTTGATCCCCTGATCACACCTCCCCATTGGGAAGCTTTTGGACCTCCAAAAGACTATCTCAGTCTATGTGAAGATGAGGGTATA